>JARQOD010001254.1:0-104132 GCA_033576555.1 Oophaga sylvatica
AACACTGGCAAAATGAAGCTTTACACAGCGGTTGGTAAACTAGCCTGCCTCAAGCACAGTAGTACACAAAATCGCAATATCTAACTGTCCTCAGAGTGAGCAGAAGTAGCGTTCTGTCCCTTACTGAGTTCACAGCACAGTGACGCTAAAATGGCTGCGGCGCCTTTTATAGTGCATTCTGACATCATTTCAGCAGCCAATCACAGCCATGCCATTAGTTAACATGACAGCAGCAGTACAGGATGTGCCCACACTTCGTAGGATTCCTCATTGGCTGACTAAAATCACATTGCCTCTCAAAGAATTATGGGAACTTCCGATTCCGGTATACGATATGGAAAAAGTATCGGAATTAAGTATCGGATTCGATAACGCGAATATCGGCCGTACCCGATACTTGCGGTATCGGAATGCTCAACACTAGTCAGGAGCTGAAAAGCCAAAATACAAGAGACAGAAGCAGGTCAGAATACAAGCCAAGTCAGAACTAGGGAGTAGTCACATTAAAGGGGAACACAGAGTCAGTACGGGACAAGGGGAAAACAGAGACACGTTTTTCAGAGAACAAAAGCACCAGGACAAATCAGAGCGATCAGAGTCAGCTACAGCAGCACTAAGCAAAACTATAGCTGACATTGCTTGCAGCAAGCAGCGAGGATAAATACCCAACATGAACCCAGACAGAGTCTGAGAAAGGTTAACCTTGAGATGACCAGACTGGGAAAAGATAAAAACAGGACTCACTCTCGGGCTGAATCATGACAATTACATTTTGTGAGAATTACAAAGTTGGTGCTAAAGAATAATTTACCGGAAAAAAAACAATATTTTTTCCCATTCAAATGTTGCAAAATTTTATGAAGAACCTGTGGGTTGAAAATGTTCTTCACACACCTAGAACAATTCAATGATGGGTCTATATTCCAAGAGTCACTTGTGGAGGTTACTGATATTCTAGAACCTGAAGGGCTCTGCAAATGGCAACATGGCGTCTATAATCAATTCCAGACAGATTTGTGCTAAAAAATATAATTGTGCACTTTCCTTCCCATGCTTTGGCATGTGCCCAAATATTAGGCTTCATTACATTCAAGATAAATTTATTTAGAAAATTATGGGGTCCATTTTTCCTTGTTACCCCTTGTGAAAAATGCAAACTTCGGTTCTAAAGCAACATTTCACTGGAAAAAAATGTATTTTTTAATTTTCATATTCAAGTTAAAGATCTGTAAAACATCTATGGGTACAAAGTGGTCAACATACCCCACATAACGTTATAAATGAGGTCACTTGTGGGGGGTTTCTACTATTTAGCACAATCTAGTCCAGATAAACTTATACTGCAAATACAAAAGAGCACTTCTTCCTTTCCGAGCCCTACTATGTGCCCAAGCAGTGAATTCACACCACATTTATGTTATTGCCTCATTCGTGAGTGATTATTACACTTGGATGTGTATATTCTCCTATTACCTCTTATGAAAATGTTAAGTTTGCCGCTAAATCGACATTGAAGTGTAAAAAATGGAATTTACATTTTTCTTTAGTAAATAAGTAAGGAAGTTCCTGTAAGCAGATAGGGCACAAGGGGATCTAGAACCCAGTAACATATAAAGTAGGCAGTAGAAACAATGTAACTCCTAGACAGTATCCTGTATAGTAACCTCGATACTGTACAAGAGGTCGGAGAAAAGTCAAAATATGAAATCAGGCAAAACAGTATTGGTGATATTAGTCATGTGCCAGTTGTGGACCAGTGTCCTGAGGTGACCTCAGAAAGGATGCTACACCAGGGAGACAAACTTTACAACTGCAGTGCAAGTAGGATCCCTGACATATATCTCCATAGCAGTAAGGACCAATATTGAAAAGGGACAATGCTAAAGTGCTAGGGCAAAATATACATCTCAAAGCATTGTGATGCACCCCATATTCATATCACTATTAATAGTCACAAAGTAAATAGAGATGGTGGAAGAAGAAAAAAAAATTATAAGAAAAAATATTAATGTGTACCACTGTAGCAGACACAGAGAGAACAAGTACAACAGAATGGCAGACAAAATAGAAATAAAAGACAGGAGGGTAGTAAATATGATACTCGTACTTGCAGAGAGGTACAGATCTGAGTGTGCCTGGGCCCCAACGCGTGTTTCACCCTGCTTCTTCAGGGGACATGTGTCTACACGATAACTGAAGGCTTAAGAAATTTGCTGGGTACATTTTTTAAAATGTTATCACATCTGGATATCTTCCATTATATTAGAAACTCCAAGTCCTTCGTAAATTGAATAGATCCATAAAAATACTATTTGCAAATTTCTTTGAAAAAAAAATGAAAGTTGCTGTTAATTTTAATCTCCAGACAAAGATTAAAGGACGTTTGAGAGGTGATGCTGATGTAGATCAGACGGACGGGAAATGTTATTTGTTAACTCTTTTGTGTGGTTGGTATGACTATCTGGTGTTTGGATATATGTGTTCAAATGTAGAAAATTTGGTAATTTTTCCATATTTTCATCAAAATTCAGTTATTTTCACAAACATTACAAAAAACGTTCAGCTAATATAAAATATAATCTATGTAGAAACTATGTCCTAATCACTGGGATATTGTGAAGTATTCCAGAGTTACCACCATATAAAGTAACACCAGTCAGATTTGTAAACCTTGGTTGTGCCAGGAATAGTGGACAGATCTTATGCATTGTACTTACAATGAGTTATGGACCGGAGCGCAGTAGAGGATAAGGCCGCAGTGTTCTCGTCACAGTCACCTCCACGAACAGATCTGTATAATACAAGACAAAGATTGACATTTCCCTTCCGTGATCCTATTTATGCCTACAGTATTAGCTCTCGGATGGAGCCAGGGGAGGGATGAAAAATATGATGGGATTTCTTTAATAGGCCGCAAAACGTTGTATTATTGTAATTACCCCAAGGTCTAAAAATTCCCATTGGTGTAAAATCATCAGAGGTATTATATTTATTACAAACCAATTAATAAATTGAAGAGCACAAAAAAGGCCTATAAGATAACAATGAGGCCGATGATTCAATGGAGAACCTATGTGAGAAAGAAAGTCCTCCAAGCACAATGTGTTTATATAAATGATAGACAATTTTATTGAAAAATAGCACAATAGTTGAAAAGTTAAAAAAGGAGATGTAAACTGACCATACAGAAATGAAAAAGCAAACACTGAGCAAGTCTGGGAAGCAGGTGAGTTGCGTCAATGCTAGACTTTGCAAATCAGGCTTAAATCAATACATGAGTAAGAGGTGTAGGAAGAAGGACCAGGCCGGTGATGCCTCTCTCATGCCGGTCCTGGAACTATCAGGGCTGTCACCACTGCTGCCAGGGGGAAAGCTTTCTGACCTGGACAGACCTTTGCACTAGGCTGAAGGGGCCAGACAGAGATAAAAGGGACTGTGCCCGATAAAACAGGGGACTTGGCAGAGAGACAGAGTATGCAGCAGGAGAAGGTTGACTCTTTTTCCAGTGGGTCAACGCAACAGCACAGGCACTCGCTACAGCTCATCACCCAGTACACCCACTTACCATGAGATACGTAACTGTTATGAATGTGCTAGAGATGGTTTCTGAGCAGAGGCTCCCTCTGGTGGTTACAGACAGTACTGAACCTTTCAGCGAGGAATGGCAATCTGGGATCACGGACTGGTCTGATATAAGGGAGGTTCCCTCCCATGATTGTTGCCGGTGATCAATTGTTGTTGTCTCAATTGTGGTTCCTGGTTAATTTGGAAGTTTGCTAAGTCTTGCCTGCATCTTCTGCTATCAGATAAGATATTTTCTGCTTTTATTTTTGTGCTTGCTTTTTGCATTGTTCCCTGCACTTCTGTGGAGGTCAGCCAGGTCCCCTCCGGGGGCTTGTGCTCCTCTCAGTTTATCTGGAGCCACTGTTGTTTGTTCATTTGCTTTTTCCTGTTTTTTCAGTGGCTGCGGCTTAGTTTTGTTACACCAGAGAACTGATTTAGGTGGTACAAATCGTGTGATCTCAGGTGTTTTTGCAATCAGAAGAGTTGGTATTTTTTAGGTTTTTTTTTTGGATTGCAGTGAGTATCCTTTCCTGTACTTTTCTGTCTAGACAGATTGGGCCCCAGCGTTTGCTCATTCTATTTTCTGTCTGTGTCCGTGCTTCTTCTTGTCTAACCGCCATTACATGTTTGGGGGCTTCGTATTTTCTTTGAGGATCTGATCCGGGGCAGATAGCTCATCTTTCTGCCTTTAGGTGTAGTTATCTCACAGGCTGTGACGAGGCGTCTAGGATCAACGTAGGAAAGCTCCACGGCTACCTCTAGTTGTGTGGTTAGTTCAGGTTACTGCAATCCAATAGGTTCCAGCCTCTCTGTTGTATGGCCGTTTTTGCTTTTCTCCTCAGCTACCAAAACATAACAGTATCACCGGCCCAAACTGAAAATAATATGGTACTCACAGAAGGAAAAATAGTGTGGAAAGAAAAAAAAAAAGTTGTCAGAGTTGTCAGAGATTTTTTTTTCCTTGTTTGTTGCATTTTTTCCCTTCTTTTTCTCTGGGTGCTGAGGAGGATTTTTTTTTCTCTCAATGGAGCTAGCACAGTTGTCTGGCCGTGTGGATCAGCTTGAAACTGAGGTTTGGTGTATTGCTACCTATCTTGCTGGGTTGCCGGTTGTGGAACCTAGGATTCCCATGCCAGATTTGTTTTTGAGGGATGAGGCTAAATTTCTGAATTTCAAAAATAACTGTAAGTTGTTTTTTGCCTTAAAGCCTAAGTCCTCAGGGAACGCAGCACAGCAGGTTCAAATTGTCACTCTCTCCTGCGCGGCGCCCCTCAGGATTGGGCTTTTTCCCTGACACCTCGGGATCCTGTTTTGAATGATATTGATGTATTTTTTCTGGCTCTGGGGCTATTGTACGATGAACCTAATGTCACTGATCAAGCTGAAAAAACCTTGTTGGCATTAAATCAGGGTCTTGAAGACGCTGAGTTGTACTGTCTGAAATTCCAAAAGTGGGCAGTCCTGACCAAATGGAATGATGATGCTTTGGCAGCCCTTTTTTGGAAGGGGCTGTCAGAGAATGTAAAGGACGTTATGGTGGGATTCCCTGTCACCTCTGGTTTCAATGATTCTATGTCATTGGCTTTTCAAATTGACAGACGTTTGCGTGAGCGCAAAGGTATGCGTGAGATAGTGTTGCCTTGTGAGCCCGCTTCTGAGCCCAAGCAGTGTGATAGAGTGACTTCTGGGGCACAGTGTCATTAGTTTCGAAAGCGCAATGGGTTATGTTTCTACTGTGGTGACGCCTCTCATGCTATTTAAGTCTACCCTAAGCGGGGAAGACGTTTTGCACGCTCAGTTGTCTTGGGTAGTGTTCAGACTAAATTTCTGTTGACTGTTACCCAGATTTGCTCACTGTCCACATTTTCTGCTCAGAAAGATTCTTGAAAACCTGGTCAGCAGGGCGCAAAAGACAGGAATCTTCTTAGTGAATGACAATCTTCATTTATTAAAAATTATTAAAAATTATGGTAAAACAATGAATCCACAACGCGTTTCAACGGAGTGAGTCCGTCTTCCTCAGGTGGCATCTGAGGATTGTGGATTGTCATTCACTAAGAAGATTCCTGTCTTTTGCGCCCTGCTGACCGAGTTTTCAAGAATCTTTCTCAATAGTAATCCCACTCGGGGTACCCGGCTGGAGCAGCATTAGATTTCTTAATCGCTTACAACACTTACACCTGGCTGGCGCTCCTACAGACTGTCTATCCCACGTCTTTCACACATTTTCTGCTCAGGCTTTTGTTGATTCAGGAGCAGCTATAAACCTGATGGATTTTGACTTTGCCAAACGTTGTGGGTTTCCCATGATACCCCTGCGGAAGTCTATTCCCCTACTGGGCATTGATTCTACCCCTTTGGCGGAGAATAAACCCCAGTTTTCTACTCAGGTGATAATGAGGGTTGAACCAGATCATCAGGAGAGTTGCAAATTTCTGGTGCTGTATAATCTGCATGACATTATTGTACTAGGGTTCCCTTGGTTACAGTCTCATAATTCTGTTTTGGATTGGAAATCTGTGTCTGTGACCAGTTGGGGCTGCCAATGTGTTAATGCCGACACTCCTGTTTTTTCTGCCTCTCCCCAGTCTCAGGATGTTCCTGACTTTTTGACTGATTTTTCGGATCTATTTAGTGAAAGTAAATCTGCATCCTTGCCCCCTCACAGGAGCTATGATTGCGCTATTGAATTAGTGCCTGGTGGTAAATTTCCTAAAGGTCGCCTTTTTAACTTGTCTGTACCTGAACACGATGCTATGCGATCTTATATCAAGGAGTCATTGGAGAAGGGTCATATCAGACCATCCTCTTCACCCTTGGGTGCCGGTTTTTTCTTTGTGGCCAAAAAGGATGGTTCATTGAGGCCGTGCATTGATTATCGTCCCTTGAATAAGATCACTGTGAAGTATCAATATCTGTTACCCTTGATTTCTGACCTGTTTTCCAGGGTGAAAAGTGCTACAGGTTTACCAAGCTTGACCTCAGGGGGGCATATAAACTTATTCGCATTAAGCACGGGGATGAATGGAAGACGTTGTTTAATACCCCAGAGGGGCATTTTGAGTACCTAGTGATGCCCTTTGGGCTAACTAATGCTCCTTCCATCTTCCAATCCTTCATGAATGATATTTTCAGGGATTTTGTGGATAAATTTCTGATTGTTTATTTGGATGATATTTTGATTTTTTCCAATGACTGGGACTCTCATGTGAAACATGTTCGGACTGTGTTCCAGATTTTGAGAGAGAATGCACTGTATGTGAAGGGATCAAAGTGTCTTTTTGGCGTACAGAAGGTCTCAATTCTGGGATTCATTTTGTCTCCGTCTGTTATTGAAATGGACCCGGTCAAGGTTCAGGCCATCTGTGATTGGGTCCAACCTACTTCATTAAAGGCTCTTCAGAGATTTTTGGGTTTTGCCAATTTTTATGGTAAATTTATTGGTTATTTCTCCGGTATTGTTAAACCATTGACTGATTTGACCAAAAAGGGTTCTGATGTGGCGAATTGGCCTCCTGAGGCAGTCTCTGCGTTTCAGGAACTTAAGCAGAGATTCACTTCTGCTCCTGTTCTACGGCAGCCTGATGTTTCTCTACCTTTTCAGGTGGAGGTTGATGCCTCTGAAATTGGGGCAGGTGCCGTTTTGTCCCAAAGAGATCCAGAGACCTCTAAGAGTAACCCTTGTGCCTTTTTCTCTCGAAAATTTTCTACAACTGAACGTAATTATGACGTGGGTAATCGGGAGTTATTGGCCATGAAGTGGGCTTTTGAGGAGTGGAGACATTGGCTGGAAGGAGCCAAACATCAGGTGGTGGTCCTCACGGACCATAAGAATCTGGTTTATCTCGAATCAGCCAAGCGACTTAATCCTAGACAGGCCAGGTGGGCCTTGTTTTTCACACGTTTTAATTTTGTGGTTTCTTTTCTTCCTGGCACTAAGAATGTTAAGGCGGATGCCCTCTCGAGGAGTTTCTTTGCGGACTCTCCTGAGTTATCTGATCCTACTGTTATTTTGAAAGAGGGTGTAGTTCTTTCCGCCATCTCGCCCAATTTGAGACTGGCTCTGGAAGGGTTAAAAAAGCAGAGTGGACTGACAACACTAACTGCATTGGGGCGCTCGTCTCACAGCCAAGGAACCTTCTTGGACACGTAATCAATTGAAATAGAAGAAACAGCGCTCCATCCAGGTGAAATAATTTTCAAAAAGCTTTAATCCGCCATATAAATGCGACGTTTCGACCCATAACAGGTCTTTTTCAAGCATGTTACAAATCAGGCCAGGCTGGCCTTAAATAGTCATGGTGTGTACAAACCACCAATCAAAAAAGGTTACAGCCCACTTATAAATTACATAACATATCATACAATCTATTACATAAAATATAAATTTAATTGCATAATGATAATATAGATAATCATATCCATTCAAAGAACACTTGAAAATAGTATAATATACAAATGGATCGCATATCTAACACATTCCATATAATGCTTTGTTGTTGCATCCTCATTGTCATGGTAACGATCCTCCAATGGTCTCACATGTCCATCCTTCATGTCCATGACGATACACGTTGTGTCCCAATCACCACCAACACCCATAGTGGCGCTGAAAATTTTTGCAGCCAATCAAGTCATATGTCACATAGATTAATCGGCAAACATACCTATCACAGCACCGCTATTGTAGTACACAAGCTTGAATCACAGCGTTTCCTATCCCGGAAATCACGCCCACATCACGTGATCAGCCAAAGCAAAACACAGACCGATGGGAGCGCAGCGTCATCAGAGAGGGCCGCATCACATGACCGCAGCCACAACTCTGATGACAGCAGCGCCCACCATCCAATCAGTCAATGCCCTGCCGGTCACCATGGCGAGGACGTCACTATGGCAACCCACCTAGGTTACATGGAAACAGACAATGGAAACACAATACAATCATGTCATTTCTTGCATAGAAAAAAACAAAGTAATCGAGGGACAGAAGGAGCAAACAAACCAAACACATTATCATCAATGATCTAGAAAAATTACTATTACAAAATGAAGTTGATTATCCACTCCTTCTGGCCACCGATCACAATAAACCTAAAATAAAAAGAGAAAAAGATTAAAAATAATAATCACCAGAGAAAATAAAACAAATAAACAGAAAAAATTATTTTTATCAATTGTACTGTATGTCTAATGTATACCAAGAGACCTCATTAGGAAGATCTATGGAAAATCACTGCACACGTTAAACTGCATATGTCATGCTTAAATTGAAATTTTTATTGCACACTTGATGTGAAAAAAAGAAAATAGCTATGGGACGACTGACGTTTCGGCCAACGCAGTGGCCTTTATCAAATAGTCGCTGGAAGAGATAGAAAAATTTACAGTCAATGACAACGTAGAATATATACAATATATACAATAATTACAATATACACATGGTTGAAGAATATACATCCATAGGAATTTGGCAACATGTAAATCATTGAGTGATACTGTAGAACACGTAGAATTATCCCTCTAGGGTATCCTAAACAAAAAGCATGGGGATGTTCTATTCAAGACATTCGGTAGAAAGGTCACCATATATGATATACATTAAATAAGGTACATTACAAATGAGGGATGGACTCCTCCCATGGCATACAACATGCAGAAGAAAGAGATAAACATACCCTTTAGATATAGGTGTATCGGGGTAGCAAATATCAAGTGCTTATTTTCAAGTGCTTAATTTTCAATAAACGTAGACGGTATGTCCTGCATGTGAAGATGGAAAGAATGTTAAAGATGTTGAAAGACATTATGGACTATCTGACGTATTGATGGTTTGGGCAAACACCCTTCTGTCTGCGGGCACAACTCAAAAGTATATGCTATTTGAGAAAAAGAAGATACCAGATAAATCCTTTGTCATATATCCTAAGTAGTCCGTGGTGCATGTAGCATGGTTCTGCTATGTGCTTGGGGCTAGGGAATAAGGAAAAGAAAGGTAAGGATATAGCTGTCACTGAAAGGTATATTAACACTAGGACTACTGGACTCGTGACCCCGCCTAGAACTACTGAAAGGAGTCATTTTGACTCCTTGCTTGTTTTCGTTTATTTTTAGAGTTTCATTTGTGGTTATTTATTAATAATTATATTTTTTGTAATGTATTATTATTGTGAGATCCAACAGTAATGCTTTTGATTGTTTTTTTTCTGCTTTTCTTATTTTTCTACAGAAAATAACAATAATTATAATAGACGTTTTTCAAACATTTTTTTTTATTCAAGTGCACACATATAAACAACAACTGAAGAACAAAAAGCAGAGAAAATGTAGGTGGAGGAGCATAAAAATGAAAATATGGCGCAGAATTCACCTTCTAAACATTTGGTGTTTCGCATTTTAGGCATTGCCTTTGATTTATGGCAGTACATTGCCCAGACAAAGACTTACCACAAGTCTTACAATTGCCGACAGATCTATTTTTCTTGCACTTTTCTTTGATCTGGCAAAATTTTGTTTGAACCATCACTTCTGAGCATGTAGAAACTTGGGACGTGGAACCCTTTTCCCTATCTGTGACATAAGGACCACTCAACTCTCTCACAAGCGTTTGCAAAAATGCCTTGCGTGACATTTTTTGGTGGGTTATCTCATTGAATATTATCCATGCATTTATACCCGCAAAGTCTAAGGCATTTTCAAATGCATGAACAGGCCATCTCCTTGTGCATGTTCGTGTGGTATATTTTCGTGCCATCTGATCCACTACATCTACTCCATATTTTGTTTCATTGTAAAACTTTACCGTTTCTGGAGTTTTTTTAGCGGAATCAGACGCAACAACAACATCTGGATGGACGGAACTCAAAATGACAACATTTTTGTTGGGCTTTCCTTGATATACTGTAAGTGTAAAATTGTCTTCATTTCTAAACACTTTAGTGTTGTACAATTCCTCTTTCATGGATTTTATTTCTTTAGGCACTTCTCGCCTTATCTTGTTCAGTGTTCCCACGATGGTTGTTCCTTTGCTTTTTAGCTGTTTAGCTAATTTTACTGAAGTAAAATAATTATCGGTTGTAACATTGCGACCTTTTTTCAAAAACGGGTCCAATAACTTCATTACCACATGGTCAGCTAAACGGTCCTCAGCACGGCGTGTGTCATATTTGCCAGATATTTGCTCTCCTTATCAACAGCTAGCCAATATTTGTGGCCATATTTATCTGGTTTGGAAGGCATGTACTGCGTGAATGGACACCTAGTTTTGCTTGGGAAAAGTTGCTCATCCACCGTTATGTATGGGCCAGGTTTGTAACACGCAATACAATTTTCAATAAACCTGTCCCACACAGTAGAAAATAGAGCAAACTTGTCCGTTTGCAGTCTCTCCGATCGAGTAGATTTCTCATCAAATCTGAGAAACCTCATAATTTCAACAAAGCGGTCCCTAGACATTGTCGCTTTGCAAAACGGTATTCCCCAGTTATTACACCAAATACTGCTAATCGAGTGACGGTTCGTGCCAGATATTCCACGAGCATAGAATATCGCAATGAATGCATCTAGCTCCTCATCAGATAGAGTAAACTGTAAATTATTGTTCCTTCATGCTTCTGCAAGCGTACAGTTCTTTATATGTGTCAATATATATGAATCAAAAATTAGCATAAGATAAGAGCCTAGAGTAAACAAGCTATTTTGTTCAGCATTACACAGTAATACAAGCAGGTAAAACACAAGGAAAATGTGAAAAGTTGACATGTAAATTGAACTACATCTATATGAACATCAGGGTAAATAAGACAGAGTGAAAAAATTATGCACAAAACTTTATAGCAACATTTAGTGACAAAAGGACCTCAAAATATAGTAGGGAGTCAAAATGACTCCCTTCAGTAGTTCTTGGTAAATTTTGAAAAAAATGCGCAAATTTTTCACCAAAATTATTTATTCTCACAAAATCTTTTTTCACATCATATTTGAGGAAAAGTCACCGAATTTCAAGCCGGAATTCTGAAAAATGTAGTCACAGAAGAGAAATAAAAAACGAAAGGAGTCAAAATGACTCCATCAGTAGTTCTAGTGTTAAAGTGGGAACTCTTACTAGTCGCAGAGTGTGCTCCCATAAGTATAGGGGCTGTAAAAGGATGGCAATACAAATCGATGGTGGCAGGGAAGGGTTAAATGCCCAAATGGATGCTGGTTTAATATAGTACTCACAGGTATTCAAGCAAGCACAATCTTATTAGTTGCAAGGAATGTTCCCATACATATAGGGGCTGTAAAAGGGAAAAAGCATGGCAATTTGAATCAATGGTGGAAAGCAAGGGTTAAATGCTCAAATGGATGCAGTACTCACACGCATTGGTGATTCAGTGTGCTTGGTTCTAGGGTAAAGAAAGACCAAGCAGACATCAGGTACTGAGCATATAGGTCCAGTGATGAGCGCTGAGGCACAGAATGTTAGACTCACAAGCATTGGTGGTTCAGTGGGAGCTGCAGGGAATCCCCAGTCTGGTTTGCGGTGGTGTGTCTGGACACTGGCATCCGACGCTCTTTTGTGAGCGCCGGGCGGTCATGTGACCGGAAATCAGGTGAGGGGGTTGGTGCATGTGCATTGGGTCAGACTTATTCAATAGCAGCTGCAGCTAACATGTGATGTGGCTGCCATATAGACAGTGTGGATTCATTTAATCGCCTATATGTGGAGGATTGTAGGAACAGAGTCTATGAAAACCTGGGTGATAGATATATGTGATATATCAGCGGCACGATAATATTATTTTCTCCTGCTGTATAAAGAAAATATACAAGATACGATATAAAGGTATAAATTCAGATACAACAGCCAGTACATGATGGACATTTGAATAAAGGTCACATATTAAATGCAAATAACGGTATCTCTGTGGTAAAATATCAATATCAAAACGGTTTGCGGTCCATGTAATTTTCAACAATTATAAAGGTAGGAGTCCAAACACAAAAAGAAGGGGGGGGGGAAATTATATGGGTGAAAAAGAGAAAATGAGAGAAATAGGGTCAGGGGAGAGAAGAGGTCTTACCGCCTGTGCAGGACAGTCTAGATAGTGGTGGTGAATATAATTCAATGGTTCTAGAAGAGGAAAGGATACATCAAGTTAGCCAGTCCATTTCACGATTAAGACCCCTAGGGTGTAAAGTATCCAGGGTGTATATCCAAAATGTTTCCCTTTGTTTGAGAAGGCGAACATGGTTACCACCCCGTCTAGGTCTTGGCACCTTCTCAATGATTTGGAATCGCAACTGGGATATATTGTGGTTGGCTTCTTTCAAGTGTGCCGGGAGTGGCAACCATGTCTTGCCGCATCTGATCGTAGACTTATGGTTGGATATACGATCCCTAATCGCCTGGGTCGTTTCGCCAACATATAATAATCCACACGGGCATTTTATGATGTAGATCACAAAGTTAGTTTCACACGTGAAAAAGCCTTTAATGGGGTAAGATTTGCCTGTACGTGGGTGGGAAACTTCACTACCCTTGATGATGTTCGAACAGCTCATGCAGTGTAAACAAGGGAAAGTGCCAGTGCGTTGAGTACCAGTTAAAGTACGTACAGTAGACGTGTGATCTGTTGCCATGTCAGCTCTGACAAGGTGGTTTTTTATATTTTGTGGCCTTCTTAAGCACATTAGGGGTGGATAATTAAAGGTGGTTATATTAGGGTAAGCCTTAGACAACAGGGGCCAATGCTTATGGATTAGGTTGTGAATCTTCTGTATAGAGGGGTGGTGGTTATGTACAAACGGGAGACGGGCCGGTTTCGGTTGGACTACATTGGTGCCGTTATCAGGGAGTGTAGTGGCTCTTGTTAACTCAGAGGCGAGAAGTGACGATGGATAGTGTCTAGATAAGAATTTATCTGACATTTCTTGGAGCCTTATAACTTTTGTATTGGAGTCTGAGACAATTCTAGAGACCCTCTTGAACTGTGAACGGGGCAAACTCTGTTTAATTGGTTTGGGGTGACAGCTGTCATTTTCAAGAAGGTTATTGCAGTCCGTCGGTTTTGTGTAAAGGTCAGTGGAAAGTTTCCCTTGTTCATTTTTGTGGATCCTGGTATCCAGGAAATGTATCGTCTCTGTATAATGGGAGAGAGAAAATTTTAATTCATTGCGGACGTTGTTGATCGTGTCAAAAAAGGTAAGGAGGCTATTTTGATCACCACTCCAGATACAAAAGATATCGTCTATGTAACGGTACCAAGTGAGTGCGTGCTCTTGGAATAAGGGGTTACTGTAGATATAGTCCTGTTCAAACTTGTCCATGTATAGGTTAGCATAAGCCGGCGCGACATTAGAACCCATCGCGGTCCCACACAATTGTATATAGAAGTCGTTTTCGAACCTGAAGAAATTGTCCCTCAGAACTAGATTCAAGAGGTCAATGCATAGTTCTTGTGAGTTGTGTTCAATGTTAGCATTCGCGAGAGTTATGGCTACGGCTTGTAATCCCAGGTCATGGGAGATGGAGGTGTACAGGCTGTTTACATCAAGAGTACATAGTATGCTGGAGGGTTCTATGGAATTTAAGGTGTGAATCTTGTTCAAAAAATCTCCTGTGTCTAAGATGAAAGATCTTGTCAAATGGGTGTATGGTGTTAATAGTTTTTCAAGAAAGATAGACAGTGGGTTGAGAATGGAGTCGGTCGAGGCCACAATGGGGCGTCCGGGTGGATTATGTAGATTTTTGTGGATTTTGGGGAGTATGTAGAAAACGGGAGTGATAGGGTATTGATTAGTAAGGAATGTCCTAGTCTTAGAATCTATGGTGTTCAATTCAAAATGTTTTGTCAGAATGCGATCAATTTTCTTGCAGATGTCAAATGTAGGGTCAGAATTGAGTTGTCTGTAGGTTTGGTTGTCTGAGAGTTGTCTCCGAATTTCGGCGATGTACTGGCTCTTATTCATAATAACTATTGCACCCCCCTTATCTGCTGGTTTTATAATAATGTTAGGGTTATCTTTCAGAGATTTTATGGCTTGTTTATCTGTGGGTGTCAAGTTGTGGCGAATCGGGAGTAGGCCTAGTCTCTGTTCATTAATTGTATTTTTTATCTCTCTGTCAAGGAGGTCAATGAAAGTCTCGACAGCGTGGTATGATTTTGGAGGCATGAAATTACTAGGATTTCTCAGACCCATTGTCTGAATACTGAGAAGTGAGCCAGTGGTAGAGTCAGAGATTGTGCCAAGGTGTTAGGTGGGCGTGCAGGAGTATTCTCAAAGTGGACTTTGAGTCTGAGGTTGCGGTAGAAGAGTTGTAAATCCTTCTCTAGTTGGAAGGCATTCCAACTAGGTGTGGGACAGAAGGAGAGGCCCAGATTTAAAACTTTCAGTTCTGTGGGGGAAAGAGAATAGTCAGAGATATTGACAACTAGGTTTGGACCCCTACCTGTGAGCGCAGGATCATCTGGCGTTGTTGGTTTCCTCCTCCTTGACCTCCTGGTTGGCGTGCGCTTTGGCCTAAAAAATCCGCTCGTGAGCTGGAAGCTCCACCAGTGTCGCTCCCAGATCCTGGGGATGAGCCCCCGCAGGAGAGGATCCCCCTGAGGCTGCATAGCCTCTCTGTCGACGTGATCTGTACGGGAATCGTCTGGGGGCCGGGTCCTCCCATCTGTAGACTCGGTTGTTCAAATAGTCTTCTGTATCGCGTTGGAACTTACTGCGTTTTCTCTCCTCTAAGTTCTTTTGATGGGTCTGTAGAATAGAATCAATTTTACTTTTCAAATTGTTAAATTCAGTACTATTGAGAGTCGCTGCCAGTTGAGTTTCTATGCTAGAAATTTTGGTTTCGGTTTCCTTAATGGCTTCTTGGAGATGCTCAATAGTAAGTAATATGATGTCAAAAGAACATTTGTTCAGAATTTTTTGAAAAGTGGCACAGTATTGTGGGTTGTCAGAGAAAAGGGTCGGTCGTAGGTTGCTTCTCAGTCCACGAGGTATCTTCCCTTGTTTGTGGTACTCGCCCAAGGTGGCACAATGCAGGTCGTAGGCTATGAGCCTCTTCTTCTCCTTCTCCCAGTCTTTTGTTTTGATATCCTTACTCAGGATGTGTAAAATTCGGTTCCTGATCTAATTTTAGAGAGGATCGTAGATCCCACAGTATCGTCGTACATGAAAGTTTCTGATGACATGGATGCAAGAGTTGGTGCTGATAACTAAGAAAAATAGCATGTATTAAAAAGATGGCTAGCACACAACCAAATGAGTGATGATACGGTGCAAGTGAAAAGGGATTAGATTATCCCACAATCTAAGGTCTATTGAAAATCACTGCACACGTTAAACTGCATATGTCATGCTTAAATTGAAATTTTTATTGCACACTTGATGTGAAAAAAAGAAAATAGCTATGGGACGACTATTAGGAAGAGGTGTGCATATCTCTCTTCTTTATAAAACTGTTAGATTAAAATCTAAATTTAAACCCCTAGGTTGCAATGAATCCAGAGTGTAGATCCATTTCATCTCCTTCTTTTTCAATATCTTTAATCTATCACCCCCTCTCCTAAGAACAGGCACACTATCTATGACCCTGAACCTCAATTGGTTCACTGAATGTTTACTTTCTATAAGTGTTTTGGTATAGGCAATTCCGTTAGTCCTGTCCTGATGGTAAACCGACATCTGATTTGCTGAGAAGAAAATGGGGAGAATGAAAGGAGGAGATTGATTTCTCTTGAATTACATGTTATGACTTTGACCGAGTACTATAAGGCACGGAGGATTCCACGGGGACTCCGTCCACATCTCAGACCGACGCTATTGCCGGATAATACACAATTTTGTGCAAAATTTGAATTAATTACTAACAAATATGCCTTTGACATTATGTTACTAAATATTGAATTTTTAAAGAAGATAATGGAAATCGTTAAGAAGAATATCGAGGAGGTGGAGAGTTTATTAACATCTCAATTGACAGCACAAGAATGGGGCACTCAGAAAACGAGAGTGGAGGAGAACCTGACTAAGTTCAGGGGTGACATCGAATCCACTAAAAGAACAAAGTGGTTCCGTGATGTGGAGGATTATAAGACGGGACATGTCTTTTCATGGCAGAAAGGAACTAATTTTTTTTCCTCCAGTAATCGCAGGGGGAGATCTACGCCACCTCGACGTCAAAGGAGTCCCCATGATAGGAAACATCCATCATTTGGTTTCACAACAGCTGAGTCTAACCGATGACTCAAGTAAAGGTAATGCCAGTGGATTAAGTTTTTTAGGTGTGGAGAAATCTGGCAGAACACCATCAGGAGACGTGGCCGGAGAGGTGGCCGTAAACACAGGAGGCAGAGGCGGTTCCGGGATCAGAGACCGACACGCAACATGCGGACACGCTATATGGGGGAGAAACGGAGGGACATATAAATACCAATGAATTGGTGGTAAATATTTCTTCAATTGTCTTATCTGATGATGAACTTAATGTGTTATCTAAAGGCTTAACATTTTGTCCGTCCAATAGGCCAGACTGGTTTGAAATTGAAGGTGATCTGCAGACCTTCTTTAGAAGGCTTAAGTTGTCTCTGTATTTTTCTGATAAAATTCCTAACCCTGGTGGGATAGAGGGGCATTCTGGACCTGGATTTTCCTTACAAGGTGTGGGTCTATATAATAAGAGCACTTTTCAGCCACCACATAAAAATCATTTTTTAGAATCATACATGGAGTTGGTCCGCAAGGATATTGAATATTTGAAGAAGGGCTTTAGATCACCTATTGTACAAAATTTAACTTCTGGTGAAAGAAAGGCGGTGAATGATTTGTCCATCAACACCATGATCACGATCAAACAAGCCGATAAGGGCGGGGTGGTGGTGGTCATGGATAGTTGCAAATACAAGGCTGAAATAGTGAGACAATTAGAGGATGTAAATGTATATGAGAAGATACGTTTAGACCCTACCCCCAGGTTTTTGAATGAGTTGCGGCTTCTGGTGCAGGAATCATTACTGGCTGGTCTGATAGACACGAAATTAGCTGAGTTTCTGATTGTGGATAGTCCTATTATTCCAATCCTGTACACTTTGCCTAAAATACACAAGGATCTGGAGAACCCTCCTGGACGACCGATTGTCTCCGGGAGGGGTTCTCTCTTTAATAAAGTGGCAATGTTTCTTGATCGGGTATTACGCCCCTTTGCAGTTTCCTAAGATTCCTTTATAAGAGATTCTAGTGATTTTTTGGATAAAATTAGTAAAGTGAATGTGATGGATTCCACCATTTTGGCTTCATTCGATGTTGTATCCTTATACACATCGATTGAACATGATAAGGGTCTAGAGGCAGTTTCATGTTTGCTATCGGGCTCTGACATGGCCCCAGAATGTACACAGCTTGTTCTGACGCTGCTTGAGTTCATCCTCAGTAAGAATTATTTCCTCTTTGGGGATGATTACTTTTTGCAGCGTCGTGGTACCGCCATGGGGTCCAACGCGGCCCCCACATATGCTAACATCTTTATGGCGGTATTCGAGAACAGGTTTGTGTACAGTTCCCATCTCTGGCGCCATGTCAGGGCCTGGTGGCGTTATATTGATGATATTTTTTTGGTGTGGGGAGGCACTGTGGATGAATTGTCTGAATTTCATACGGAGCTTAATCAGATTTACCCTGAGTTACAGTTCACTTTGACACACTCTAGTGTCCAAATACAGTTTTTGGATACTTTAGTGTACAAAGATGGTTATAGGCTGGGTACTGATATTTTTATAAAACCTACTGATAGAAATGGATTGTTGCACTTTGAGAGTAATCATCCGAAAAGGATGATAAGTTCTTTACCATGGAGTCAATTGTTGAGGGTGCGGAGGATAGTGGCAGATGAGGATATTGTTGATACTAGGCTGGAAGAAATGTGTAGGAAATTTATTGTCAGAGGATATCCTGTGAAGGAATTGCATGAATACAAAGATAAGGCATTGAACCTTCCACGTGAGGATACACGGAGTGGACAAACCACTAAAAAAATGGGTAAACGTATTCCTTTTGTTTCCACATATAATCCAGTGAGCAACCGCATTGGTTGGATTTTGAAGAAGCATTGGTCTCTGTTGCGGCAAGGACTGGCATCAGTCCCTGAATTTAAATCTCCTCCTCTACTATCATATAGAAGGGGTCGCAATCTGAAAGATAGATTGGTTAAATCTGATCTGGGCCCTGTTAAACTATCTATACAAAGGACTCTTAGCGCACCACGACGTGGGAATTTCCCATGTCTTGGATGTGCCTGTTGTAATAATCTATTGAAAGGTGATTATTTTTATCATCCTCTTACTGGAAAGAAATTTATGCTCAAAAATAGATATACCTGTACTTCTGATTATGTAGTATATATGATAGTGTGCCCATGTGGGTTAGTTTACGTGGGAGAGACGACTATGGAGGTAAAAGCCCGGATAGTAAACATAAAAGTACCATCAGGACAGGACTAACGGAATTGCCTATACCAAAACACTTTATAGAAAGTAAACATTCAGTGAACCAACTGAGGTTCAGGGTCATAGATAGTGTGCCTGCTCTTAGGAGAGGGGGTGATAGATTAAATATATTGAAAAAGAAGGAGATGAAATGGATCTACACTCTGGATTCATTGCAACCGAGGGGTTTAAATTTAGATTTTAATCTAACAGTCTTATAAAGAAGGGAGATATTCACACCTCTTCCTAATGAGGTCTCTTGGTATACATTAGACATACAGTTCAATTGATGAAAATAATTTTTTCTGTTTATTTATTTTATTTTCTCTGGTGATTATTATTTTTAATCTTTTTCTTTTTTTATTTTAGGTTTATTGTGATCGGTGGCCAGAAGGAGTGGATAATCAACTTCATTTTGTAATAGTAATTTTTCTAGATCATTGATGATAATGTGTTTGGTTTGTTTGCTCCTTCTGTCCCTCGATTACTTTGTTTTTTTCTATGCAAGAAATGACATGATTGTATTGTGTTTCCATTGTCTATTTCCATGTAACCTAGGTGAGTTGCCATAGTGACGTCCTCGCCATGGTGACCGGCAGGGCATTCACTGATTGGATGGTGGGCACTGTAGTCATCAGAGTTGTGGCTGCGGTCATGTGATGCGGCCCTCTCTGATGACGCTGCGCTCCCATAGGTCTGTGTTTTGCTTTGGCTGATCACGTGATGTGGGCGTGGTTTCCGGGATAGGAAACGCTGTGATTCAAGCTTGCGTGTTGCCATAGTGACATCCTCGCCATGGTGACCGACAGGGCATTCACTGATTGGATGGTGGGCACTGATGTTATCAGAGTTGTGGCTGCGGTCATGTGATGCGGCCCTCTCTGATGACGCTGCGCTCCCATCGGTCTGTGTTTTGCTTTGGCTGATCACGTGATGTGGGCGTGGTTTCCGGGATAGGAAACGCTGTGATTCAAGCTTGTGTACTACAATAGCGGTGCTGTGATAGGTATGTTTGCCGATTAATCTATGTGACATATGCATTGATTGGCTGGAAAGTTTTTCAGCGCCACTATGGGTGTTGGTCAGGGCCGGCGTCAGCACCCGGCACACCCGGGCAAGTGCCGGGGCCCTGAACAGGCGGGGGGGGCCCACTCGCCGTCTGGCACCCCCGCGCCCATTAGCGGAGGATAGCGGTGTCTGCACCGCCACTGGGCCCCCCCGCTTGCTCAGGGCCCCGGCATCAGCTGGCACAATACTTACCTCTCCCGTGCCTCCGCTGCCGCAGCTCCGGGCTCCAGGGGGCGCCGGCGCTTCCGCTCACAGCAGCGCCGCTGAATGACGTCATCATTCGGGGGCCGGCTGTGGCAGAGAGCGTGCGGACGTCGGACGGGTAAGACGTGTGTGTGTGTGTCTCTGTGTGTGTCTCTGTGTGTGTCTGTGTGTATGTAGTGTGGTGCTTTGTGTGTGTGTGTGTGTGTATGTGTGTGTATAAGTATGTGAGAGAGTGCTTGTGTGCTGTCTGTGTGTGATGATGGGCAGGCATTGCTGATAATGGGGAGGCATTGATGATGATGATGGGGAGAAGATGATGATAATGGGCAGGCATTGATGATGGGAGAAGATGATGATGGGCAGGCATTGCTGATAATGGGGAGGCATTGATAATGATGGGGAGAAGATGATGATAATGGGCAGGCATTGATGATGGGGAGAAGATGATGATGGGCAGGCAGTGCTGATAATGGGGAGGCATTGATGATGATGGGGAGAAGATGATGATAATGGGCAGGCATTGATGATGGGGAGAAGATGATGATGGGCAGGCATTGATGATGATGGGGAGGAGATGATGATGGGCAGGCATTGCTGATAATGGGGAGGCATTGATGATGATGGGGAGAAGATGATGATAATGGGCAGGTATTGATGATAATGGGCAGGCATTGATGATGGGGAGAAGATGATGATGGGCAGGCATTGATGATGATGGGGAGGAGATGATGATGATGGGCAGGCATTGATGATAATGGGGAGGCCATGATGATGATGGGGAGGCAATGATGATGATAAGGAGGCAATGATGATGATGGGGAGACAATCATGATGATAATGGGGAGTCTTTCCACAGCGCCCTTTCCTGAGCCGTAACAGTGCAGAACGCAGTACAGCGCAGAGAAGAGCTCCATATTTTGTATGGAGCATTATATGGGGACCAGTATCCTGTATGGAGCATTATATGGGGACCAGTATCCTGTATGGAGCATTATATTGGGTCCAGTATTCTGTATGGAGCATTATATGGGGGGTGACATCCTGCATGGGGTATTATATGGGTGATGAGGGGGAGACTGTGGTGCCCATAATATTGTATGGAGCATTATATGGGGACCAGTATCCTGTATGGAGCATTATATTGGGTCCAGTATTCTGTATGGAGCATTATTTTGGGTCCAGTATTCTGTATGGAGCATTATATGGGGGGGGGTGACATCCTGCATGGGGTATTATATGGGTGATGAGGGGGAGACTATGTGGTGCCCATAATATTGTATGGAGGACTGTACTGTCCAGTCTGTACTGTGCGCTGTGAGGATTTGGCGGTTTTTGAGCTATTGTACAATTTACAATAGATATCACTCATGTAATGTAAGAAGAGAAGTATTTGGCATTGTACTGTACCCATATTTCTCTGCTGTATCTGTGCATCATGAATCGTGGTCTGTGTTAAAGGGGCCCACTGAGGCTCCTTCGCCCGGGGCCCATAAAAACCTGGAGCCGGCCCTGGTGTTGGTGGTGATTGGGACACAACGTGTATCGTCATGGACATGAAGGATGGACATGTGAGACCATTGGAGGATCGTTACCATGACGATGAGGATGCAACAACAAAGCATTATATGGAATGTGTTAGATATGCGATCCATTTGTATATTATACTATTTTCAAGTGTTCTTTGAATGGATATGATTATCTATATTATCATTATGCAATTAAATTTATATATTATGTAATAGATTGTATGATATGTTATGTAATTTATAAGTGGGCTGTAACCTTTTTTGATTGGTGGTTTGTACACACCATGACTATTTAAGGCCAGCCTGGCTTGATTTGTAACATGCTTGAAAAAGACCTGTTATGGGTCGAAACGTCGCATTTATATGGCGGATTGAAGCTTTTTGAAAATTATTTCACCTGGATGGAGCGCTGTTTCTTCTATTTCAATTGGCTCTGGAAGGGTGTCAGGAGGATAAACCTGAGCGCTGCCCTATTGGGAAATTGTTTGTCCCAGACCAGTGGAAGAAGAGTGTGATGTCTGAGATTCATTGTTCCGCGTTGGCTGATCATCCCGGGATTTTTGGTACCAGAGACATGGTGAGTCAGTCCTTTTGGTGGCCTACTTTGTCTCGTGACGTCAGGGAATTTGTTGAGTCCTGCGGGACTTGCTCTCGCTCCAAGCCTTGCTCTCGCTCTATTGGTTTGTTAAAGCCATTTACTGTGCCCAAGAGGCCATGGACCCATATCTCTATGGATTTTATTTCCGACCTCCCTGTTTCTCACCAGAATGACCGTTATCTGGGTAATCTGTGATAGGTTTTCCAAGATGATACATCTTGTGCCATTACCTAAGTTACCTTCCTCCTCCGAATTGGTGCCTTTGTTCCTTCAGCACGTGGTTCGGTTACATGGCATTACGGAGAACATTGTGTCTGACAGAGGAGTCCAGTTTGTTTCCAGATTTTGGAGGACATTTTGTTCTAAACTTGGTGTTCAATTATCTTTCTCCTCTGCTTTTCATCCTCAGACCAATGGACAAACCGAGAGAACAAACCAGACCTTGGAGACTTATTTGAGATGTTTTGTGTCTGCTGATCAAGAAGACAGGGTCTCTTTTTTGCCTTTGGCTGAGTTTGCTCTTAATAATAGAGCTAGCTCTGCCACCTTGATGTCTCTATTTTTCTGCAATTTTGGGTTTCACCCTCGATTTTCTTCGGGACAGATGGAGGCTTCTGTCTGTCCGGGTGTTGACTCTGTTGTGGAGCGAATGCAGCAGATTTGGGACCAGCTAATGGAGAGGTTGTCTCTCTCTCAGGAGAAGGCCCAACGGTTTGCCAACCGGCATAGGACTGATGGTCCTCGGTTTAAAGTGGGGGACTTGGTTTGGTTGTCCTCAAAAAATATCCCTATGAGGGTTGCATCTCCAAAGTTTAAGCCTAGGTTCATTGGACCTTATAAGAACATGGAGATTCTTAATCCTGTTTCCTTCCGTTTGCTTCTTCCAGGGACATTTAAGATCCATAACGTGTTCCACAAGTCCTTATTGAAGAGGTTTGTCGAGCCAGTGGTTCCTATAGCTGCGCCTCCTGACCCTGTTTTGGTTAAGGGCAATCTGGAGTATGTGGTTGAGAAAATATTGGATTCTCAAATTTCTAGACAGAAACTCCAGTATTTGGTTAAGTGGAGAGGTTATGGTCAGGAGGACAATTCTTGGGTGTTTGCTATCACCGAGCTCATCCTGATCGACCTGGTTGCACAAGTGAGGGTTCGATGACCCCTCCTCAAGGGGGGGGTACTGTTATGAATGTGCTAGAGATGGTTTCTGAGCAGAGGCTCCCTCTGGTGGTTACAGACAGTACTGAACCTTTCAGCGAGGAATGGCAATCTGGGATCACGGACTGGTCTGATATAAGGGAGATTCCCTCCCATGATGGTTGCCGGTGATCAATTGTTCTTGTCTCAATTGTGGTTCCTGGTTCATTTGGAAGTTTGCTGAGTCTTGCCTGCATCTTCTGCTATCAGATAAGATATTTTCTGCTTTTATTTTTGTGCTTGCTTTTTGCATTGTTCCCTGCACTTCTGTGGAAGTCAGCCAGGTCCCCTCCGGGGGCTTGTGCTCCTCTCAGTTTATCTGGAGCCACTGTTGTTTGTTCATTTGCTTTTTCCTGTTTTTTCAGTGGTTGCGGCTTAGTTTTGTTACACCAGAGAACTGATTTAGGTGGTAGAGATCGTGTGATCTCAGGTGTTTTTGCAATCTGAAGAGTTGGTATTTTTTAGGGGTTTTTTTGGATTGCAGTGAGTATCCTTGTAATGTATGTAGTACAGTTCATATAGCGTCTTGTGCTTGGGTGCGATGAAAACACAGGAGTCACAGGTTTGATATAGAAAAGTCCTGTATTACTTCATACAAGTTGGCAGAAATAGTCACACAGTTTGCAGACAAGTCACAGGTTCACTGCAGGCTAGATTCTGAAGCACTGATTGCTCAGCTGTGGCTGACGAACAAACTGAGTTTCAGGAATATATACATAGAACCTTACAGTTTGTTCGTCAGCCATTTTACTTTCTGTCTTGCTGCAGCTATCTTGCCCTCAGTCAAAATGGAGTTTCCAGCTTGCATGTTCCCGCCCTGATTCTCTCCTTTGCTTCTTAAGCAGCCACAGCTGAGCAATCAGTGCTTCAGAATCTAGCCTGCAGTGAACCTGTGACTTGACTCCTGTAAGCCTTGGACCTTGTACTCCAGCTATTCCTACTGAGGAACTCTGAAGCACTTGTGGACTCTGAACCCTGCTCTTTGAAAGACCCACGTTTGCATGGACTTACGGTAACAGAGAAGAAGATCCTGAATCTGTATTGGAGAGTGATTGCTGAGCTTGGATTACTCTGGCCTGCTGTGTCTCCTGTTTCTGTGTCTGCAAACTGTGTGACTATTTCTGCCAACTTGTATGAAGTAATACAGGACTTTTCTATATCAAACCTGTGACTCCTGTGTTTTCATCGCACCCAAGCACAAGACGCTATATGAACTGTACTACATACATTACAAGATTCTGAAGCCAAAACGTTAGTGTCTGCTGGGTCTGGAAGGCTGTGTCTGCTGTACTGTGGATATCAGACGTCCGGTTGTGCTTTCTGTGATGACAGTGGTTGTGACTTCTCACAACCATTCCAGGTGAGCAATTCCCTTAAGTTTTTTCTTTTTGCAGTGTTACCACAGGTAAACACTATTGTTTTTTTTTTTTTCCTTTCTTTTCTCTTTTTTGTCTGCTGTAACTCAGGATATCGGATGTCTGGTTGAAACTTTCTGTGATGATAGTGGTTGTGACTTCTCACAACCATTCCAGGTGAGCAGTTCCCTTAATTTTTTTTTTCTCCCTGCAGTGTTGCCACAGGTGAACACTATTGTTTTTTTTTTCTCTCCTCTTCTTCCAGTAATCCTGTCTTAAAAGATCTGGAAAATGGAGGCCCGCATAAAGGAACTTTGCGGAGTGACTGATAATATCCTTGCAGATTTGCAGAATATAAAGACCCGTTTTACAAATCTACAGGACCTCAATAATCACAATTTGCAAGTGGTTGGACAGACTACCCAGGATTTGCGAGCCAGGATTGAGGTTCTAGAGGGGCGAGTCCAGGCTCCTGCCGTAGCCCCGAGTGCTGGGATTCCCAAGTTGCCCCCTTTTCGTTTTGGCGGTGAACGTGAGAAATTCAGGGAGATTTATTAATCAATGCAATCTTTTTTTTTCTGCACATGCTTCACAATTTCCCACTGAACGATCTAAGGTGCTTACTATAATTATGTTGCTTACCAACAAGGCTTTAATGTGGGCAAACCCTCTGATTGAGACTGAGGATGATTGTTTGAATCACCTTGATGATTTTATTTCAGCCATGGGGCAGGAGTTTGATGACCCCAATCGAGATGCAACAGCTGAAGCAGCCATGTTAGCTTTGCGCCAAGGTAAGCACTCGGTAGCTGAATATGCCTTGGATTTCAGGAGATGGGCCCTTGATACCACCTGGGACAGTTCCGCCAAAAAATCTATTTTTCGAAAGGGGTTATCTCCACTGATTAAGGATGAACTTGCTCGTGCCGACCCTCCCACTGCGTTAGGTGACTTTATTAACTACTGCATCCGTATTGATACTCGTCTGACTGAACGCAGGCAAGAGAGATGGTTCGAAAGCAATCGTACTAACCTTTTCCTACCTTCCTCTCCAGCTAAGGAACCTTTGAGTAGGATTACACGGGAACCTGAACCTGAACCCATGCAGGTAGACTCTTTACAACGACGGGTTAGTGATGCACGCAAGGAACATCGTTTTAAGGAGAATCTATGTTTCTATTGTGGTAAGTCAGGGCACTTCATTATAAACTGCCCCAGCCCTTCTCGTAAGACTACTGCAGCACTCATTCATTGTGAGTGTTGCGAGAGGGGATCTGACAGGTCCGAGCCTCAGGCTCCAGAGAGATCTGCAGCAACAGATCTTGATTTCTCGGACTTAAACTCCGTTACCTCTGAGGACGTTGACTGTGTAAACGCTGCCATTTTTCAAGTTTCCTCAGCGGTGTCGCAGCTGAGTTGTAAGAAAAACAATTCTCATTGCTTTCTTTCCATCAAACTCTGGGTTGACTCAGCTTGGGTGTCTAGCTCTGCTATGATCGACTCAGGGGCAAGTGGAAATTTTATGGACGTCTCCTTTGCTCTGAAACTGGTCTGTTACAGCCTCTTCTCACCCCGTCCCGCCCGTGGGGATCCATTTCTATGGACTTCATTGTGGAGTTACCAACCTCTCAGGGGAAGAACACCATTCTAGTGGTGGTTGACCGTCTAACAAAGGCAGCTCATTTTATCCCTTGTGTCGGCTTACCCACTGCAAAACAGACATCAGATTTGATGATTAAAGATGTGTTTCGCTTACATGGAGTACCGGATGAGGTTATTTCGGATCGAGGGGTGCAATTCACTTCTAGGTTTTGGCAAAATTTCTGTGCAGCATTGGACATTAAAGTAAACCTTTCTTCTGCTTTTCATCCCCAGACTAATGGACAGACCGAACGAACCAATCAAACCCTGGAGCAGTATCTCCGCTGCTTTATCTGCCACCTACAGGATGATTGGGTGGATCTACTTCCATTAGCTGAGTTCTCGTATAACAACTCTCAGAGTGCCTCCACTAAACAGTCTCCTTTTTACTCTAATCTAGGTTATCATCCTAACATTCTACCACGATTTCCCATAGAAACGCCTTTACCAGCAGTGGCTGAAAGAATCACGTCTTTACAGAAGAATATGGATCTTCTAAAGGAAAATCTGGAATCGGCTCAAGAAAGGTACAAGAAAGCAGCAGATAAATTTCGTAAACCTGCACCAGCTTTCAAGGTAGGAGACTTGGTCTGGCTGTCAACCAGAAATCTTAAGTTAAGGATTCCATCGTCTAAGTTGGGACATAAGTACATTGGACCCTATAAAATCAGTAAAATTATAAGTGCCGTTGCTTGTCGTCTTCAACTGCCCAGAACTATGAGAATTCACCCTGTCTTTCATGTATCCCAACTAAAGGCTGCGACACCCAATACGTTTCCTGGACGTTCCTCTCCTTGCCCTGACCCAGTGCTAGTCGATGGTCAGGAAGAATTTGTGGTGGAAAGGATTTTAGATTCCAGGTTGTATAGAAATCAGTTACAATATCTGATTAAATGGCAGGGCTACCCAGTGGAGGACAACTCATGGGAACCGGTCAATAACGTTAATGCTCCTCGCTTGCTCCGTCAGTTTCATCAGAGGTACCCACACAAGCCTAGTCTGAGGTCATCCGGAGGTTGTCCTTAAGGGGGGAGTAATGTAAGGTTCTATGTATATATTCCTGAAACTCAGTTTGTTCGTCAGCCATTTTACTTTCTGTCTTGCTGTAGCTATCTTGCCCTCAGTCAAAATGGAGTTTCCAGCTTGCATGTTCCAGCCCTGATTCGGGCCCCGCCAGGGGGTAGATCTTACCAAAAGGTATCTCTGCTCCAGGCAATAATTCAATTGGACAATCATATGGACGGTGAGGAGGAAGCTGGTCAGCGTTCTTCTTGTCACATAAATCCACATAGTCCTGGTATACAGCTGGTAGTTCAGGGACTGACATGATTCCTTTAGGAACAGAGCAAGCTGAAACTTTTGGACTCATCTGTTTCTCTGGAAAGTGTAATTCCTTGGTCTCCCAGTTAATGGTAGGATTCTGAGCCTGCAGCCATGGTAGCCCTAGAATAATGGGAAAGTGGGGAGAAGAGATAAGCATAAAGGACAGTTTCTCTTGATGATCTTTACCCATAAGAACCCTCAAAGGCTCTGTTTCCTGATCCACTGGTCCAGAGGTCAGCAGGGAGCCATCCACAGTTTCCATCTGTACTGGAGTAGCCTTCTTCACTGAACGTATTCCCTGTTTCAGAGCAAAGGAGACATCCATAAAATTTCCACTTGCCCCTGAGTCGATCATAGCAGAGCTAGACACCCAAGCTGAGTCAACCCAGAGTTTGATGGAAAGAAAGCAATGAGAATTGTTTTTCTTACAACTCAGCTGCGACACCGCTGAGGAAACTTGAAAAATGGCAGCGTTTACACAGTCAACGTCCTCAGAGGTAACGGAGTTTAAGTCCGAGAAATCAAGATCTGTTGCTGCAGATCTCTCTGGAGCCTGAGGCTCGGACCTGACAGATCCCATCTCGCAACACTCACAATGAATGAGTGCTGCAGTAGTCTTACGAGAACGGCTGGGGCAGTTTATAATGAAGTGCCCTGACTTACCACAATAGAAACATAGATTCTCCTTAAAACGATGTTCCTTGCGTGCATCACTAACCCGTCGTTGTAAAGAGTCTACCTGCATGGGTTCAGGTTCAGGTTCCCGTGTAATCCTACTCAAAGGTTCCTTAGCTGGAGAGGAAGGTAGGAAAAGGTTAGTACGATTGCTTTCGAACCATCTCTCTTGCCTGCGTTCAGTCAGACGAGTATCAATACGGATGCAGTAGTTAATAAAGTCACCTAACGCAGTGGGAGGGTCGGCACGAGCAAGTTCATCCTTAATCAGTGGAGATAACCCCTTTCGAAAAATAGATTTTTTGGCGGAACTGTCCCAGGTGGTATCAAGGGCCCATCTCCTGAAATCCAAGGCATATTCAGCTACCGAGTGCTTACCTTGGCGCAAAGCTAACATGGCTGCTTCAGCTGTTGCACCTCGATTGGGGTCATCAAACACCTGCCCCATGGCTGAAATAAAATCATCAAGGTGATTCAAACAATCATCCTCAGTCTCAATCAGAGGGTTTACCCACATCAAAGCCTTGTTGGTAAGCAACATAATTATAGTAAGCACCTTAGATCGTTCAGTGGGAAATTGTGAAGCATGTGCTGAAAAAAAAGATTGCATTGATTAATAAATCCCCTGAATTTCTCACGTTCACCGCCAAAACGAAAAGGGGGCAACTTGGGAATCCCAGCACTCGGGGCTACGGCAGGAGCCTGGACTCGCCCCTCTAGAACCTCAATCCTGGCTCGCAAATCCTGGGTAGTCTGTCCAACCACTTGCAAATTGTGATTATTGAGGTCCTGTAGATTTGTAAAACGGGTCTTTATATTCTGCAAATCTGCAAGGATATTATCAGTCACTCCGCAAAGTTCCTTTATGCGGGCCTCCATTTTCCAGATCTTTTAAGACAGGATTACTGGAAGAAGAGGAGAGAAAAAAAAAACAATAGTGTTCACCTGTGGCAACACTGCAGAGAGAAAAAAAAATTAAGGGAACTGCTCACCTGGAATGGTTGTGAGAAGTCACAACCACTATCATCACAGAAAGTTTCAACCAGACATCTGATATCCAGAGTTACAGCAGACAAAAAAGAGAAAAGAAAGGAAAAAAAAAAAAAAAAAACAATAGTGTTTACCTGTGGTAACACTGCAAAAAGAAAAAAACTTAAGGGAATTGCTCACCTGGAATGGTTGTGAGAAGTCACAACCACTGTCATCACAGAAAGTACAACCGGACGTCTGATATCCACAGTACAGCAGACACAGCCTTCCAGACCCAGCAGACACTAACGTTTTGGCTTCAGAATCTTGTAATGTATGTAGTACAGTTCATATAGCGTCTTGTGCTTGGGTGCGATGAAAACACAGGAGTCACAGGTTTGATATAGAAAAGTCCTGTATTTACTTCATACAAGTTGGCAGAAATAGTCACACAGTTTGCAGACACAGAAACAGGAGACACAGCAGGCCAGAGTAATCCAAGCTCAGCAATCACTCTCCAATACAGATTCAGGATCTTTTTCTCTGTTACCGTAAGTCCATGCAAACGTGGGTCTTTCAAAGAGCAGGGTTCAGAGTCCACAAGTGCTTCAGAGTTCCTCAGTAGGAATAGCTGGAGTACAAGGTCCAAGGCTTACAGGAGTCAAGTCAGAGGTTCACTGCAGGCTAGATTCTGAAGCACTGATTGCTCAGCTGTGGCTGCTTAAGAAGCAAAGGAGAGAATCAGGGCGGGAACATGCAAGCTGGAAACTCCATTTTGACTGAGGGCAAGATAGCTGCAGCAAGACAGAAAGTAAAATGGCTGACGAACAAACTGAGTTTCAGGAATATATACATAGAACCTTACAATCCTTTCCTGTACTTTTCTGTCAAGACAGATTGGGCCCCAGCGTTTGCTCATTCTATTTTCTGTCTGTGTCCGTGCTTCTTCTTGTCTAACCGCCATTACATGTTTGGGGGCTTCCTATTTTCTTTGGGGATCTGCTCCGGGGCAGATAGCTTTCATATTTCTGCCTTTAGGTGTAGTTATCTCTCAGGCTGTGACGAGGCGTCTAGGATCAACGTAGGAACACTCCACGGCTACCTCTAGTTGTGTGGTTAGTTCAGGTTACTGCAATCCAACAGGTTCCAGCCTCTCTGGTGTATTGCCATTTTTGCTTATTCTCCTCAGCTACCAAAACATAACACGTAACTGTATGTGTCCACACACCTTGTGACTGAATACTCCTCCCGCACCTTTCCGCTGACTGCCGCAGGCATGCAGCCTAACACTACAGGCGACCCGCTAATGCAGGAACTCACTAAAGAGAGCCAGGATACGCAGCTTTCGTCAAGGACAGTGCATCAACTTTCTACAGGACCAGGCCAGAAGCTTCATGCATCACCTGCGGTGCCAGCGTGGGAATTCAAGCATCAACTGCCTGGAAATCAACAGACTGATAAGTTTTTCCTGCTTCATAGACATTTGTTTCTACCCTATTACAATACCCAGTTCTACTCCCACAATATCCTTTTTATCCCTGTGAGGAGTATTCCTTATAATAAACCCCTTTAACTCTTGCTCTGCCTTCTTCTTGTCATTGCATCCCGCGTTCCTGTTATTTTACACTTGGCATAGTCAGCACAAGATGCAGTCTACTAGCACTGATGCAGCACACCAAGCAGTTGAGGTTAGCCCAAAGACCAGTTTTTCCCTGGGGACAATGTTGAACAATCTCCGCAAGTGTACGGGGAGTAACACCATGTTATGGAGCTGGACTGAGGGCATGAGGGGGATGATGAGAATGCACCCCATGACCCCTGCATTAGAAGTCTAGGTAGCCATGATGGCTCAAGATGGAGAAGCCAGAGATTCAGTCATGTTATGACTCCCCAGGGACCAAGAAACCTTTAACAAGGTTCTACAAATTTTGGAGGAGACTCATGGGGACCCACGGTCATAGGGGAGTTAAGTTTGCATTTATTTAGCCGTATGCCATGGGAAAGGGAGACGGTGACACAGTACATGAACTCTGTTCAGGAGATCCATACTGCTATCATTAGAAAGATGGCATAGGCATAGGACCGACTGACGTTATGTTGTGGGATCAATTGGTGACAGGCTTGTGGGATGTGCTGACAAAACAGGCTTTGCGGGTAAATGCTTGCATGACCTTTTCTGAGATAGGAAGCGAAGCAGGCACAAGCGATAAATAGCAGGGGGTGACTGTCCCGGTAGGGAAGGTTCGGAGCGGAGAGGTATCTGTGAACCTGATCAGTGAACAACAATGGGTGGAGGAATTGCGAAAGGAAATCCAGGAAATTCGAGGGGAATTTGCTAATGCAAAGAAGAAACCAGTAGTAGCTTCGAATTCGCCAGTGGGCATAGATGGCCCTGAACCCCTCCGCGAACCAAGGATGTTACTCTGAGAGAGACCCCTCACTTGTTTTAAATGTGGAAAAATTGGACATATGGCACGGGAGCGCCCATGACGGGGTAGGCCCCTTCCACGATGTTCGTTAAACTAGAGGGCTCCGAGCTTGGGGGACGCTACTCGGAGACTAAGCAGTCACGAAGGAGTAACAGTAAGTCCCACAAATTTAGTATCTATGTGCCCTCTTGTTTGAGCTGAACTGGATGGCCGAGCAGTACGTTGTCTGGTGGATACTGGCTTACAGATGACTACGATGCCTGAATCTTACTTCTGGCGACACTTCACTGAAGCAATGTGGACTGATTGGGGCCCAGTGATAAAATTGAAATCTGGCAATCACTTGCCCATCCCAGTCGCCAGAGTGGTCTTGATGCAAATAACTATCTGTGGCAAAGATTTAGGTCGTAAGGGAGTAGTTCTGACCCTTGGAGAAGCAGGTAACGGACATGCTGTCACCCTGGGAATGAACGTGCTGAAGGAGTTCGGGAGTCTTTTTCTCAAGGAGACCCCCGACATAACTCTGAAGCAGTGGAGCCCGCACACTCCCCAAAGAAGAGTGTTTCAACAGAATTTGTGTGGCTCAGGCATCTTCCAGTGAAGGAGGAATGTTGGGAAAAGTGATTGTCCTGACTTCTGCTAAACTCATTCTACCACCAGGACAGACCGTGCTTACCCTGCCTGTGCGGGCTTGTACACCTCTGGAAGGGGTTGAGATCCAGATAGAACCAGCTACTAACTGTCCCTAGGACTCCTTTGTGGTGTGAACGCTGGCTATTGTATGTGACAGGACTGTTCCAGTACCCTGTGTCAATTTAGTAGAAGATAACATCACGCAAACTCCCAGAAGTGAAGTGGCCCAGATGGTGAAGCAGGGAGACCCATGGGTCGTAGCTGTGGATTATTCAACAATGGGAAACACTCCATATGAGTAATGGACTACTATATCAGAAGGTTCAAATCCAGCGGTAACTAGGTGTCACCTGGCAAGTGGTAATTCCGGAGACATTATTATCTAAGGTGGCCACAATAGGCACATGAAAGAGGAGCAGACTTCTTCCAAAAGAAAACATTCCATTTGTTATGATTAGTGTATCATCCTCGACTAAAGGCCATAGTGGAAGAGATCTGTAGGCTGTACAGGAGTTGCGAGCTGGTGAAACCACCTGAGCAGAGAGCTCCTACACAAACCATTGTGACTTCTGCCCCTATAAAGGTGCTAATGATAGACTACCTGACTATTGGGCCGGTTCATCAAGGGTACGAACATTGTTTGGTGATGATGGACCACTTCACGAAGTTTGCTATCGTGACTTCAACACGAGATCAGACTGCTGAATCCGCCGTTCATGCCATCTGTAAAAATTTTATTCAAGTATACGGCTGCACAAAGCAAATTCATTCTGACCAGGGGGCCTTTTTTCTGGGGAAGGTGATGGAAGAATTACACCATCTACACCAGATCAAAGAGTATCGAACCACACTTTATCATCCGCAAGGAAATAGAGCAGGTGAACGGTTCAACCGCACCCTCATTTAAATGCTTAGAACACTGGAAGAAGATTGGAAGGCTCGATTATTATTATTATTATTTATTTATATAGCGCCATTAATTCCATGGTGCTGTACATGAGAACGGGTTACATACAAAGTTATAGATATCGTTTACAGTAAACAAATTTACAATGACAGACTGGTACAGATGGGAGAGGACCCTGTCCTTGCGGACTTACATTCTACGGGATAATGAGGAAGAAACATAAGGCCGGGGGTGAGGCAGCTCTGGTGGTGGTGGCGAGGTGGCAGCTCTGATGGTGGTGGTGAGGTGGCAGCTCTGGTGGTGGTGGCGAGGCGGCAGCTCGGGTTATGGTAGAGAGGCGGCAGCTAGGGTGATGGTGGCGAGGCAGAAACTGGGGTAGTGGTGAGGTGGCAGAATGGTTATTTCAGGCTGTAGGCTTTCCTGAAGACCTGGGTTTTCAGGTTCCGTCTGAAGGTTCCAAGGGTGGTAGATAATCGGACATGTTGAGGCGTGCAATTCAAGAGGATGGGGGATATTCTGGAGAAATCTAGGAGGCGGTTGTGTGAGGAACGAATAAGCGTGGAGGATAGTAATAGGTCTTGGGAGGATCGAAGATTACGTGAAGGAAGATATTGGGAGATTAGTTCAGAGATGTAGGGAGGAGACAGGCTGTGGATGGCTTTGTAGGTCAGTGTTAGTAGTTTGAACTGGAATTGGGAGCCAGTGGAGGGATTTGCAGAGGGAAGAAGCAGGGGAGTAGCGAGGAGAGAGGTGGATTGTTCGGGCAGCAGAGTTGAGGACAGACTGGAGTGTTGCAAGAGAGTTGACAGGGAGGCCACAAAGGAGGGTGTTGCAGTAATCAAGGCGGGAGATGATGAGGGCATGCACAAGAGTTTTAGTAGATTGAGGGCTGAGGAAGGGACGGATTCTGGAAATGTTTTTAAGTTGTAGGCGAAAATAGAGAACACTTGGCACTCAACTTTGTAAAGTGGGTTCCTGTTTATTGCAGTCACAGTACAGATGAAACGTTGCGGTCCAAATGGACCTTCGTCAGTCTGACAGCAAAAGGACATATAACAACAAAATTGAAAAAGGTGGCAAACATCAAAATAAAATAAAAATAAAAATAAAATAAATATTTACAGAATTTACAAATATACAAATATATAGGAATATATATAGAAAGAGAGCACATTATATGGCACTATACCAGTGTTCAAAATCTATTAATGAGTGGATAATATAGAGGAGAATCTTCATAGTGAGATATCCATTTAGGTGATCGAGTGTGACAATAAAGTAATTATCATTGGAAAAAATTCCAAGTACCTACCCGACTGCTTGTGAGGAAACAATAGTATGAAAAAAGAGGCAGTATGCCTAGAAAATAAACGTGTTGTATGTTAGCCTTGTAGAATCAAAAAGGAATTGTAATGAACGAATAATGATATATGGTACGACCAGGTACCTTCAGGGGTGAGTATCCTTCTATAGTACTATGAGTAGTACTCTTGTGGGATAGTCCCTTGTTAGGACCTAAATTATGAAGTTTGCAATGAAAATGGGGGTATAAAGAGGATTAATATTTATAATCCCAATCTATTTGAAATATAGAGGAAATGGGTAAGGAAAAAACTCACTTTCTTATTATGTTTCCCAAATATGGAGAAAGAGGCCACAGGGCTCTGAGCGTGACCTAAAACGGCACAGGAATATCCATTTTTATTCTTCATATATTGTTATATATATACAGAAAACATATGATTCCACTTATAATGTCAGATATCCTGGAGCATATGAACTAACCGTGTAGGGACTTGTATAATAATTGCCAGGGTGTGATATGGCGGTATAAGAGCTCCCTGTGGTATCTGAACCGGTGTGCTACTATATGGGTACCCATTAGTGGCAGTGTGCCTGTTAGACTAATAGAACGCTACTGGGGTTAAGCACACATAATCAAGTCTTGCTAAAAGGTGGGGTGTGCTACTAAAAGAATATCCATAGGTGGCAGTGTGTCTGTTATACTAATATAACGCTACCAAGGGTTAGCACTCATAGTCAGGTAATACATTGGTGGTAGTGGGAACAGACTTACTTGGTGGTAGGGTGAAGGATCGCTAGTTTCTCTGCTGCTCTGGCGCGGTATCCACCGCTTGTCAGGAGCAGTGGCTTGTGTGTTCATCTGCCTTATATGGAGGAGGGGGCGGGACCGTCCCATAAGGCGGTGTGACGTCACAGGAAGTAGCCTGTGCGTTCCACTGTTTGCGTTCCACCTCTGTGGCGCTGTAGAAGTGTCATAGTAGTAAAGACTGGCGTAAATAGTGTCAGATGTAGCGTTATACTAAAGCAAATGGGAGGGAGTGTCTTCACAATGGAGGCGTGGCCAGGTCTCTCTTTTACCATGTCGGAAAGTTATGAGCAAGTCAATTTCCTTGATACTACTGTATCAAAGGACGAGAAAGGCATCCTGAGTACGGATCTTTTCACTAAACAGACGGATCGCAATAGTCTATTGCATTTCAATAGTCTACATCCACCAGCGATAAAGAAAGCTATACCACGTTCCCAATTCAAACGTGTAGAAAGAATCGTATCCAACCACAATATCCTCCCTCACCGTCAAACTGAGATGCGTAATAAATTCTTAGAACGAGGATATCCCTCCACTCTTCTCACTGAGGCAGCGGCACCACCAAATAGACTTAGAATTCAGGTCGGGAAAAGAATTCCCTTTGTTCACACCTATCACCCCTATGTGAATATCCTACACAAAACAATTAGACAACATTGGGGCCTTCTTGGTAAGGCACATCCGGATATACCCGAGTTTCAAACACCATTTTTACCATGCTACAAAAGAGCACCTAATCTTCGCGACGATCTGATTAGAGCAGATATAGGCGACAATAGACAGATACAAACCCAGAGGTTTCTGTCTACTCCTAAAATGGGCACTTTCCCTTGCCTACAATGCAACCAATGCAATAACGTCATGAAAGGGAATATCATTTACCACCCGCATTCAGGCAAGAGATACAACATTAAATGTTATTCTACCTGTAATTCATCCTTCGTTGTCTATCTGATAAAATGTCCATGCGGCCTCCTCTATGTAGGGGAGACTACGCAGGCGATAAAAGAGAGAATTTCTAAGCATAAATCCACAATCAGATGCAAAAACCTGCTCCTCCCCATCCCCTCACATTTCATCTCTAAAGGCCACCAGATCTCACAGTTGAAGTTTCAGGTGATCGAACACATCCGCACACCCAGACGAGGGGGTGACCGAGTATGCCTCCTAAAGAAACGGGAGGCGTACTGGATACATGAACTGCAGACCCTTTCACCTAAAGGCTTAAATAGGGAGTATGACTTGCTCTCTTTCATTTAAGAGTTATGAGTTTCATGCACCATTTTGAGGATTGCTAAATCAGGGGTTATATTGCCCCTATCAATCACTTCGAACATTCTAAGCAGAGGTTATTAAACATCTTCTCTGATATTAATGTCTCATTTATCAGCATTGTACGTACAATATCGACTTTCCATACTACAAGTTAATAGTTGGTTCTGGGAGATGTCCCACTTGTGCCTCTCCAGCACAATATGTACTGTATGAGCCAACTGTGATTCACCTATTAATCTTTGTTTCTCTTTTGTTAGAGTCGCTTACATTGAGTCTCTCATCTAGAACCCACACCCTTGGATCCCTCCCTCCCGACTGCATTCCAGCACCCTTTATTCTCCCTCTTTTTTTCTTTTCTTTTCAAATTTTCATTTTTTCTCTTCAAATTTGGTCCTATATGTATAATGATATGTATAATGATATGAAATAAATCTCACTTGTTCACGCAATCGTTTTTGTTCTTCTCCCTTCTTACATACTAATCTGAACTATTCACTCAGATAAAACTGCAAACAATCCATCTATATAAACGTCTATTATCAGTGCAGGCTCCATTGTGAAGACACTCCCTCCCATTTGCTTTAGTATAACGCTACATCTGACACTATTTACGCCAGTCTTTACTACTATGACACTTCTACAGCGCCACAGAGGTGGAACGCAAACAGTGGAACGCACAGGCTACTTCCTGTGACGTCACACCGCCTTATGGGACGGTCCCGCCCCCTCCTCCATATAAGGCAGATGAACACACAAGCCACTGCTCCTGACAAGCGGTGGATACCGCGCCAGAGCAGCAGAGAAACTAGCGATCCTTCACCCTACCACCAAGTAAGTCTGTTCCCACTACCACCAATGTATTACCTGACTATGAGTGCTAACCCTTGGTAGCGTTATATTAGTATAACAGACACACTGCCACCTATGGATATTCTTTTAGTAGCACACCCCACCTTTTAGCAAGACTTGATTATGTGTGCTTAACCCCATTAGCGTTCTATTAGTCTAACAGGCACACTGCCACTAATGGGTTCCCATATAGTAGCACACCGGTTCAGATACCACAGGGAGCTCTTATACCGCCATATCACACCCTGGCAATTATTATACAAGTCCCTACACGGTTAGTTCATATGCTCCAGGATATCTGACATTATAAGTGGAATCATATGTTTTCTGTATATATATAACAATATATGAAGAATAAAAATGGATATTCCTGTGCCGTTTTAGGTCACGCTCAGAGCCCTGTGGCCTCTTTCTCCATATTTGGGAAACATAATAAGAAAGTGAGTTTTTTCCTTACCCATTTCCTCTATATTTCAAATAGATTGGGATTATAAATATTAATCCTCTTTATACCCCATTTTCATTGCAAACTTCATAATTTAGGTCCTAACAAGGGACTATCCCACAAGAGTACTACTCATAGTACTATAGAAGGATACTCACCCTGAAGGTACCTGGTCGTACCATATATCATTATTTGTTCATTACAATTCCTTTTTGATTCTACAAGGCTAACATACAACACGTTTATTTTCTAGGCATACTGCCTCTTTTTTCATACTATTGTTTCCTCACAAGCAGTCGGGTAGGTACTTGGAATTTTTTCCAATGATAATTACTTTATTGTCACACTCGATCACCTAAATGGATATCTCACTATGAAGATTCTCCTCTATTATCCACTCATTAATAGATTTTGAACACTGGTATAGTGCCATATAATGTGCTCTCTTTCTATATATATTCCTATATATTTGTATATTTGTAAATTCTGTAAATATTTATTTTATTTTTATTTTTATTTTATTTTGATGTTTGCCACCTTTTTCAATTTTGTTGTTATATGTCCTTTTGCTGTCAGACTGACGAAGGTCCATTTGGACCGAAACGTTTCATCTGTACTGTGACTGCAATAAACAGAAACCCACTTTACAAAGTTGAGTGCCAAGTGTTCTCTATTTTCACTATTTTGGTTGGGAAACCTACTTGTGCACCATCACGGTAGTGCTACGATATATTTTCACTATTTAAGTTGAAGGCGACAGGAGGTGGCAAGAGTTTGGACGTTTGGTTTGAAGGACAGGGCAGAGTTGAGAGTTACTCCGAGGAAACGGATTTCAGGACTCGATGGCCCGAGTTTGTAGCTGAATTAGTATGAGTGTACAACAACCACATAAATAGTACTACCTGTCTTACTCCGCATACCTTGCTGTTTGGTCATACAGGGAAAGAGATCAATGACCTGAAGCTGGTTTCAGAGGAAGACTATCCACGGACGGGGATGTCCACCTGGGTTTGAGAACATCGCCATCGTTTACAGACCTTGCATCACCTTGTGCGGATCAGATTAATAGAATTAGAGCATGCAGAAAAAACTCCACCACGGAGGACAGATCTACAAGCTGGTGACCATGTGCTAGTACAGGAAAAATGCCCTCGAGACAAGCTAGAGTATCGGTGGGAAAAAACACATATCGAGTGAAATGGCGAATTGACCCTGAAGGTCCCATATACAAAATTCAGCCCGGAGGGGATGAGAACTCCACCACTCGTATAGTTCACTAAAACATGCTTCAGCCCTGTCTGTCAAAAGATCGTGATCAAGTGAAAAAGAAGCAAAATGTCCCTGAAGTACCTCCACCAGTTGTAGCAGATTGCGAAGAGGAAGAGAGTTCTGAACGGCCACCCGAAGTTCCATGGGAAGGACAAGTTTCTGAAGGACTCAAGGGGTCTTGCTCTGGTGAAAACAGATGCACTACCACCCTCAACCATACAACCTGACTCAACCACCCAAGGCGACTTAATTATTCCTTCTGAATTACGGAGCTCCGAATGAACAACAGTCGGTATACCCCCAAACGATACAATCAGGACCAATTTATTTGGCAGCAAACTGTCCAGGATAACAAAGTTTACCAACGCGTTTTACAAGAACACTCACCCGTGGAATGGCTAGCAAAAGGAAAGGGGGAGTGTAGGAAGATGGACCGGGCCAGCAATGCCTCACTCGTGCCGGTCCTGGAACTATCGGGGCTGTCACCACTGTTGCAGGGGGAAAACTTTCGGACCTGGAAGGACCTATGCAATTGGCTGAAGGGAGCGTGTCAGGGATAAAGTGGATGGTGTGCTGGAAAACAGGGGACCTGGCAGGAAGACAGAGTATGCAGCAGGAGAAGGTTGACTGTCTCCGTGGGGCAATGCAACTGCACAGGCCCGTGCTGCAGTTCATCACCCAGTAGACCCACTGACTGTGAGATACGCAACTGTGTGTGTCCACTCACACTTGTGACTGAATACTCCTCCCGTACCTTTCCGCTAACTGCCGCGGGCGCGCGGCCTAATTCTGAACAGGCGAATGACACAATGCCGGTTAGCTCGGATCCACCTCCGCCATTGAACTGAGCCACACTTCGGGGATACCACAGACTGCTTCACAACTCTCCTATTGCCTCGCTAACACAGGATCTCGCTTAGGAGAGCCAGGATATGACATTTTCATTAGGACACAGTGCATCAACTTTCTTCAGGACCAGGACAGAGGCTTCACGCATAACCTGTGGTGCCAATGTGGGAATTCAAGCATCCACCGCCTGGATACCAACAGACTGATAAGTTTACCTGTTTCATAGATAATTGTTTCTACCATATTACAATACCCAGTTCTACTCCCATAAAATCCTTTTTATCCCTGCGAGGAGTATTTCCTGTAATAAACCCCTTTAACTCTTGCTCTGCCTCCTGCTTGTCACTGCATCCCGTGTTTCTCTTATTTTACAAGAGCCAGAACTTAGAATAATAAAGGAAATAGTGTTCTCATAGATAAAGGGCTCCTCCCCATTCGCTTGGAGTGATGTTGTGTTGGATGCACATGTGCGAGTCCGGGTAGTGCCCTCCTTACCCTAGAGCGGGATACCTTAAATCTGACTGAGGTGCAGTACCTTTGTAGCGACTGGACGCTCAGAGGCACCACATTCCCCCCATGTTAAACACAGCACATCCTCAGGCTGAATCAGAGCAAAACAGATGTTAAGAACATGCAAATAATTTTCTGAAATTCATGTCAACATGTAAAACAGTTAAACAGGTAACTCTTTTTTTTATGGGAGTCACTCATAGTTGAACGTTGTACATAAATAACAAAAACATAAAACAGCGCATTACTCTCAAAAAAACGTTTTTAATTATGTTCAGCAGGTTTCAGTGAGATCTCAAACCGGGGTATCCATCTCACAGTACTCAGTGCAATATGGGGGAATCCATCTCAAAACCTCCATGTAGGCCCTGGGTGTAGCTACAGGGCTTCGCTGGTCAACTCGTTGGACTACTTTTCGGCCACACCAGACGGTTTTTATTCTTTGGTCAATTGTAAAATGTAGAGTGTCCTACTTGCACTCTTAAGCTTTGCTATGAAACCAACAAGGAGCACACTAAGTGCTAACTAGAGATGAGCAACTTTGCCTCCGGGAAGTTCGAGTAGGGTTTCGGACCACCCGACTTTCTCAAAAGTCAAGTCGAACGAAATCGGCTGACTAACGGAAAAAGTCGTTGTTCCGACTGAAACTCGACCCCAATGCAAGTCAATAGGGAAGAAAAGTCGGCAGTGAGTGGAGGACAGTCAATACACCTACAGTGCCCATTTCAATGCCAACGACATCAATTCTTATTACTTAATCTTGTCAACCTTAATTTACTTTATAATAATAGTAACGCATTGAAAACTGGGGGTTATTTGGCTAAAGTTGTGGGGGGGCAGGGCTGGCTCCAGGTTTTCGTGGTCACCGGGCGAAGGAGTCTCAGTGGGCCCCTTTAACACATACCACTAGAGTTGAGCGAAACAGGTCTGTCAGATTCATAAGTCGCCGACTTTCGCCAAAGTCGGGTTTCGTTGGCCGAAACCCAACCATAGCATGCAGTAGGCCATGTGGTCAGCAAAACGAGCGCCAAAGTTGATTTTCCCAGAATGCTTTCAGGCGCCTTTTTTCAGCCAATGAGCAAAGACGTACACTGTGGGCAACAAGATGACATGGGCAGAGTCCACGACCATCTTAGAGAAGGGCATTGCAGTGATTGGCTTGCTTTGGGGAGCATTATAGTGTGTATAAAAGCCCTGAGCACCGAGCTCCATTTTACTTCTGACGACCTTAACAGTAGGGAGAGGTTGCTGATGGGGTTTATCAGTTTGGAGAAAGTTAGGGCTGGAAAGAGAAGTTCTTCTGTGCTTGTGCTGATAGCAATTGTGCTGTACAGTTAGTGTGCAGTGACAAGGGAGGATTTTCTTGTGTGCAGCAGCGCTGGTTATTAGACTGCCTGATAGCTGTATTGCTGTGTGTACACTGCTGTGCAGACTGCTTTTTACACAGCACTAATACTTTTATTCTTTTTTTCTGCACAGTTCCCGACCATTCATTTTTTCCCACAACGTATAGAGCTGTACGCTCCTCACACACTACCGTTGTACCGGCTGATATCACGGACAAATACATGCTGACTATCTGTGTGTGACTCCGGAAATATATACGGAGATTGAAATTTTCCCCTACACCGTAAACAGCTGTCCGCTTCTGATACAGTACTGTATATCTGCTCTTTGTATTACGGTGAAATCCATACTGAGAGAGAGTCTGGTGTGACTCTGGAACTATATACGGAGATTTACATTTTCCCCTACACTGTATACAGCTGTCCACTTCTGATACAGTACCATATTTCTGCTCTTTGTATTACAGTCAAATCCATACTGAGTGAGCATCTGTGTGTGACTCAAGAAATATATACGGAGATTTATATTTTCCCCTACACTGTATACAGCTGTCCGCTTCTGATACAGTACCGCATATCTGCTCTTTGTATTATGGTCAAATCCATAATGAGTGAGCGTCTGTGTGTATTTCCGGAAAAAAAATACGGAGATTTAAATTTTCCTCATACAGTACCATATATCTGCTGGTATTTTTGGTACATTTTCCCAAACATGAGGAAGTATGGTGGAAGAAGCCGCGGATGTGGGCGGGGGGGCAGCTGGTACTGATGGTGGTGGTGGTGCATCTGCTGGTAGTGCCAAAAGCACAATAGCATCTAAGGCAGGAGGTGTTGAGCCTACATCATCGTCTGGCTCCAGTAGGCCTGGAAGGCTCCCTTTTATGGGAGTAGGTAAACTGCTTTTAAAACCGGAGCATTAGGAACAGGTTTTGGCTTACATTGCCGATACAGCCTCCAGCTCTATCGCCTCCTCTTCTGAAGTTTCAAAAAATGCAAGCACTGACTCGTCAGTGCAGGCTCCTGGTCAGGAACAACACCTTTCCCTGTGTCCTTCACCCCCACCAAAAGTGAAGGATGCGGCAGGCCACACTTCAGATTACTCCCTGGCGCTTTTTTCACATACCATGCCTGGGTTATCAAGTGAAATCTTGAATTCCCCAGTCCAAGATGAATATCACATGGAGTGCACTGATGCACAGCCACTGCTATATGATTCTGCTGGTACATTCACCCAGAGCACTGCATTGCCCTCACAGTCTACTGAGCCAGATTCTGACCCTGATGAAACTCAGGTGCCCCTTCCCGCATACTATACCACCTTACACGGTGACACAGAGGAAGGTGCAGATGAAATTGAAGAGGAGGTGATGGATGACCCAGTTGTTGACCCGATTGGCATCCATTGGGGGAAGAGGGTGCCGCTGGCAATAGCTCAGTAGAGGAAGAGTATCCGCAGCAGGCATCGACATCGCAGTTGCGGTTATCTGACAGGCCCGTAGCAGTCCAAAAACGTGTTAAAAAAACAAAAAGAGTTGCAGGACAGCTTGGCCAGACGGACAAATTAGCACAGCGTGCAAGCCCTGAAAATTATCCCATAGTAGGAAGAGTGCAGTGTGGCACTTTTTTGACCAAAATCCTATTGATGAGGCAAAGATTATCTGTAAGAAGTGCGGAAGGACCTTTAGCCGAGGGAAAAATCTTCGACGATTGAATACCAGTTGCATGCTTAGACATTTAAACACCATGAACTTGCAAGCGTGGATGGACTACAAAACCTCACTGGCTTTGAACGCCTACATTGCCAAACTGATCTCATTAGAGATGATGCCCTTCCGTTTGGTTGAAAGCGCAGCGTTCTGAGAGCTCATGGCCTACGCTGTCCCACACTATGACCTACCCAGTCGGCACTTTTTTTTCTAGAAAAGCCATCCCTTCCCTCCACCTGCATGTGAAAGACCGCATTGTCCATGCACTCAAAAAATCAGTGAGTGGAAAGGTGGACCTCACAACAGATGCATGGGCCAGTAAGCATGGCCAGGGCAGTTACATGTCCATCACTGCGCACTGGGTTAATGTGGTGGATGAAGGGTCTTCAGGGGAAAGCGGTAGTGGGACAGTGCTGCCTAGCTCACGGTATAGGCAACAGTTGGCTGTAGGCGTTCGACCCTCCTCCTCCTCTAGAAGCAAAAGCTCGTTGACAGAGCGCAGTCGCATGAGCACTCCATCTGCAGCTGCCAGGGTTGCACATGAGGTGTCCCACTTTCGAACAGCTAGTGGTAAGCGTCAGCAGGCTGTTTTAAAGATGAAGTCTTTGGGCGAAAACAGACACACCGCGGAGGTACTGGCAGACTTCTTGCAGCGAGAAACTGAGTCAAGGCTGGGCAGTCTACATCTTGAGCCAGGCAAGGTAGTCAGTGATAACGGACGTAATTTTGTGGCGGCCATAGCCCTGTCAAAACTCAGACACATACCTTGCCTGGCTCACACCTTGAACCTAGTGGTGCAATGCTTCATAAATAATTATCTGGAGTTTCCAGCCCTGCTCCATAAAGTGCGAAGACTGTGCTCGCACATCCGTTCCTCGCCTGTAGACTCCAGTCGTATGCAGAGGCTGCAGTGATCGCTCCACCTCCCCAAGCACCACCTAATCATAGACGTTGCAACAAGGTGGAACTCCACCATGAACATGGTTGAGAGGCTGTGCGAACAGAGGCAGGCTGTAATGCATTTGTGGGAGGATACATGGGCAGGCAGTTTGAGGGCAGACATCGAGTTATTGGGTGTGCAGTGGTCAAAGCTGAAAGACCTCTGTAAAGTCCTTCAGTGTTTTGAGGAATGCACACGGCTGGTAAGCGCAGACGACACCATCATAAGCATGAGCATCCCACTCATGCGTCTGCTCATGCAAACTTTGACGCACATTAAGGATGAGGCGTATGCAGCGAAGGAGGAAGAGGAGGAGAAGGAGGAATGCCTTGATGACAGTGTCACGCTGTATAGCAGATATATATATGTGATGTCAGTAATCTATATCAAAAGGGCAACATACTATATAACATGCGCATAGATATATGATAACATAGATTTACCTGACAGAATGTCCAGAGGGTCAAAACGGAATCCGTTATACGCTGTCTCCGGCTAGAGGGTGACCGGGGTCTAAGCTGACCCTAAACTGGGGTCCTAACTAATCCCTCAACCTGGAGGTACTGTTAAAGGTACAGAGGTCCAGGCCACCAGCGTAAACCCTGTCTCCTATCAATCCCTGCCAACTGTATTCTAGTCCTAAGAAGGACCCTGAATACCACCAAAGGGAATGAACAGGTAACGGTTAATGAACAGAAAGACAAACAACAAAGACAAGAAATAAAGTAAATAAAGTCTTACATACAACAATCACACACAGTAGGAACACCTAAGGTCTCAGAGATAAACTATAAGCTGTAAGAGTAAAAACAACTAAGGAGTAGAGTTGAGCGATACTTTCCGATATCCTAAAGTATCGGAATCGGAATGGTATCGCCGATATCACTAAAATATCGGCGATACCCGATACCGATACCGGAAGTCCCATGTAAGTCTATGGGAACAAAATATCAAAATTAAAAAAACCCCATTCTTGCCTTGTTGGTTAATTGTACATGAAGGAAAACAAGAAAGAGTAATGTAGAATGTATTGGGGAAGGTTGAGGAGACATTAAAGGCATAGATGTTTAACCCAATCAAATGGAATAGCATAAATATTTTTTTTTTTAAAGATGTTCGGATTGACGAAGAAATTGACAATGTTAACGTTTTTTATATTTTGGCAAATATGTATATTACACAACTTCCATGCTCTTCATCTTCACCTTTTTAACTTTTCACACACTTTCTCCTTCATAATCTTCTGCAGCATCATCTTTTTCATCAAATTATTCTTCATCTTCACCTTCTTTATCTTCTTCTTAAACTTCTTGCTATTCATCTTTGTTAACATTACTCATATTCTTCTTATTAAACTATTATTCTTATTCATATTCTGCTTCATCTTCTTCATCATATTCTTATTTGTGACAGAGAATCCTGTACTTGTAATCTGTCAAAGTATGAATTTTTCATCCTTCCGTTCTTGCTGTCACAAAAGATTTAAATTACAACAGTATTTGTCCGTGTTCAGTTTAGCCTGCAGCAGCAGGCATTTTCCAGGGGCACCACGAGGAGGAACGGACTCACCCCCATACACTGCTTAGTCTTCTTCTGCTTAGAATTTAGAGCATATATTTTGCTCTTCATTTTGGTCTTATACTTCATGTTCTTCTGCTTTTAGATCTTCTGCTTATTGTTCTTGTGTCTCTTGTTCCGTATCTTGTATTTGTAGCACAATCTTGTACCAGCTGATGTTACTGGGACACGGTTACTAAGCAGGAGGTACCTGTGCTCCAAAGCACTACCAAGGACCAGCAGACGTTGCTGGAACTCGGATACCGAGATGGAGGCACCTAGGCCGAAGGCACTGCGGAGAACCAGTTGACGGTACTGGAACCCGGACGGGTAGCAGAAGGTACAAGAGCCAATGCAAGTAACGAGGACCAGCTGACTGTGCTGGAACCCGGAGGGGCAGCAGAAGGAAAAGAGCCAATGGCACAACCGAAGACCAGCTGACGTTACTGGGACACGGTTACTAAGCAGGAGGTACCTGTGCTCCAAAGCACTACCAAGGACCAGCAGACGTTGCTGGAACTCGGATACCGAGATGGAGGCACCTAGGCCAAAGGCACTGCGGAGAACCAGTTGACGGTACTGGAACCCGGACGGGTAGCAGAAGGTACAAGAGCCAATGCAAGTAACGAGGACCAGCTGACTGTGCTGGAACCCGGAGGGGCAGCAGAAGGAAAAGAGCCAATGGCACAACCGAGGACCAGCTGACGTTACTGAACCCCAGTAACACAGGAGCAAGTGTTGACTGTGCTAACAGCACTTCCGAGCAACAACTGGCGGTGTTGGAGCCCAGGGTCAAGGAGGATGTTTAAATACTAGATCAAGTAATTTCCTTGTTACCTGTCAATTTTAAATGTCTATACTTCAAACAAGAGAAAGATAACCTTTACTACCATAAGATGATGATTTCATTTAAACTAATATCTAGATAAATAAAGAATTGACAAACATAAACACATACATTAACATGTTGAACAGCAATGCAAACCACAAAATAAATTAGTTAAGGAATCTGCTATACGGTTGTACATAAAAGCATACAAGTACATATCTGAATCCATTAATGATGGATAAGTAACAGTATGTACACCATTTTTATTGTATAGACAATGAATGTCTGACTTCAAAACATCATCAGCATTACAAGTTATCTGTGATATTACTAAAATGTTCCATTTGCTGAATAATGTCACTAAATATTTTATACAAAATTATACAATTTCCATCATGTAATACTCATAATATGTGGCAATAATCATTTTTATTAACAAACATAACCTTTAAAAAGTGAATAGTGCATAGTGAAAATTGCTATTTATGGCTGACTGTCGACTTGGAAGCATGACAACAGATAGATAAGGTATATATAGATGAGACTGCATAGCCACAGATGGTGAATGGCGATGTAATACTGTACCTCAATAAAGTGTGCGTCACTACTACATAATTTTTTTTATATAGCTTTATAAACAGGGTACATGGATGTATGCTTGTGCCTTTGTTTTGACACACAGACTGCCTTCCTGCTGAGACGCATTGGGTAGTGAACAGTTGTGTGCAGTGTTCACTGCAGTCTCTGCGGAATAACCACACTTAGACCTTATAACTTTTCAGACTTTCTTTATCAATCTACCAAGTTGAAGAAGGCAGGGAGTAAGGCACGTGGTCGTGGAGTTTCTTCAGGGAGAGGACGTGGGGATTCTGTGGCTGCTGCGGCCCCCAGTGACACAGCATCCACCAGTTTTCCCCGTGAGCGTTCCTTTATGCGCACTTTTGTAGGAGCTCGGAGTACCCCCCTGCTGCGGGAAGAACAAATTGAAGCCGTTGTTGTTTGGATGTCAGCCAATGCATCGACTTCAATTGCTTCCACCTCCTCTCAGGACCACAGCACTGTTGGGCAACCATCTGTCTCTTCACCGCCTGGCAAATTGCCCAGGCAGTCAGAGAGTTCTGTACAGGAGCCAGCTGAGTGTCTGCTTCTGTTCTCAGAATCTATTGGCTTGCAAACAGGGGCCCAGCCAAGCAGCATTCTGTAATGTGAAGAGGGAGTATGCAGTGATGCGCAACAGCTGTGTCTCTCTGAATCTGAAGAGGCGGGTGAGACAGTGCCGATGGTCAGCACACCGCAGAACGCATCTGATGATGATGAGACCCAGGTGCCAGTTTCTGTTGAGCATGGTGCTGGCCAGACCACCCAACAGCAGGTGTTGGAAGAGGGTAGTGGAGATGATGAGGTCCAAGACCCAACATGGCATGAGGAACAGGAAGGTGGTGGGAGCAGCTCAGAGGAATAATAATAATATTTATTTATATAGCGCCATCATATTCCGCAGCGCTTTACAGTTTAGCAGTTTCAGAACACAAGTCATAAGTAACAACGTTAACAATACAATAATTTAAGCTAAATAAGTTGCCCCTGCTCGTGACAGCTTACAATGTACAATGAGATGGGGGAGATACAAAGTATAGGTGTTTATATACAATGGTGCATTTACAATGATGTTCCAGCCATCTTAAGGGACTGAGGGATGGAGATAGTGAATGGGCTAGAGACACACACACACTTACACAGAATACATAGAATGACTTTGATTAGTGAATGTGATAGGCCGCTCTGAACAAATGTGTTTTGAGGGAGCGCCTGAAACCATGCAAATTGTGGATAGTCCTAATTTCTTGGGGTACAGCATTCCAGAGGATTGGCGTAGAGCAGGAGAAGTCTTGGAGTCGGGAGTGGGAGGTACGTATTAGTGCAGAGGTTAGTCGAAAGTCGTTTGCAGAGCGCAGCAGTCGGTTAGGCCGATAGATAGAAATGAGGGAGGAGATGTAGGAGGGGTGCTGCACTGTGGAGAGCTTTGTGGGTGAGAACCAGTACTTTGGTTGAAAGCTGGGAGAGGCCTAGAGAAATGGTTAGTGATAGAAGGAAGATAGAGGAAGACATTGCCCCAACGGTACAAACAGGAGGGAGAGTTAGGCTGCAGACTCGGTTGCCTGTAGCCTCCAGTTTGGCACCTGTTCGGAGCAGTTGTCTTCCAAAAGTCAAAACGTGCGCTCCCAGGACTTGCACTGCGTGGTCCTTTTTTCACACACTTGCACATGATATTTGCTATGTGAAATGCAAGCTGTGTAATCAAAAATTAAAAATAGCTAAAAGTGTCAGTCACCTCAATACCACAAATATGTGGAAACATGTGCGGACAAAGCACGTAGTTGAGTTACAAAGACACACTAGAGATGTAGGCCAACCTACAGCAGCACCTACATCTTCAGGTTGTGTTGAAGCCTCTTCATCGAGCTCACACACAGCTGGTTCTGCTTCCTCACAGGATCGCCATGGAAGAACCTCGGCCACTGTTGTCCAGAGACAAACTGTTATTCCACACACAGCAGCAAGTTCCCTGTCATCCTCACAATCCCAGGCCACAAAACAGCCATCGGTAGCACAGGCATGGGATAAAAGACGGCCATACTCCGCAAACCATGCACGAGCACAGGCTCTGAATGCTGGCATTGCAAAACTCCTGTCCCTTGAAATGCTGTGATTCAGGCTGGTGGAGACAGACAGTTTCCGTAACTGAATATCATTGTCAATCCCACAATACAATGTGCCAAGCCGATTTCATTTCAGCAGGCAAGCCGTCCCTGGTCTGCAAAAGCATGTTGAGGGAAAAATTAAACATGCGCTACTAAAAGCCCTCAGTAGCAAGGTCCACCTGACCACCGATGCGTGGACCAGTACCCATTGTTATGATCTGCTACAACCAGTAAGGAAAGAAGGGAATTCTGTCCCTACAATACAACTAAGCTGAATCCCTACGATGTAACGGGGAACCTGATCCTGCGACCAGACCCGCTAAAGTCCTCATCTAGTGTGAACGAAGAACTATAGTTGCGAGGGAGTAATCCCTACAAGATCTAGGGACTGTGAGAAAAGGTGGACACCTCCTAACATAAATTGTAGCATGGATAATTAAACAGAAAAATAAATACTTTGTGATCCTAACATCAAGCAAAACTGACAGATTAAGGCACCTAAGCACCCGGCTAGCTTAACAGTAGATAATACAATGAAGTCAAGCAAAGCCAGAAGGGCGGAGCCAGACTAAATAGGGAAAAAAGGTCATGTGACCAGCAAACTGAAACAAAACCTAACAAGAGGGTTCTAACACCCATGGCCAGGGACAATACCTTTCCCTCACTGCCCATTGGGTCAATGTTGTGCAGCCGGGTACTGATCTTGCGAGTGGCGCTGTACGTGTTCTGCCAACTCCAAGGATTGCAGGAATCAAGTCTGTACACATTGATTCCTCCTCCTATTCCAGTTCCTCAGAATCATCGCTGCAGGAGCCGTCACGGTCTACCTCCACATGGACCCGTGAACGTTTACCTGTTGCGACCGATATGAGCACAGCCGTGTCCAAATGTCAACAGGCCATCCTGAAATTAATTTCCATGGGGAATCTTAGCCACACAGCGCAGGAGCTCTGTAATGCCATAAAGCAGGAGAGCGACGTGTGGTTTTTGGAAGAGAATCTACAGGCAGGCTTGGTAGTGTGTGACAATGGCCGAAATCTGGTGTCAGCTCTGGGCCTTGGCAACCTCACTCACATACCATGTCTGTCATATGTGCTCAACTTGGTCGTGCAGAGTTTTTTGAGGGACTATCCGGATCTTGATGCACTGCTGCACAAGATCCGCCTAGAGTGCGCTCACTTGCGACGTTCCAGCATGGCCAGATCGCTGATTGCAGCTCTGCAACGCAGATTTCACCTTCATGAACATTGCATCATATGTGACGTACCCACCAGGTGGAATTCCTCGTTACATATGTTGGAGCGGTTGTGTGAGCAGCAGCCAACAGTAATGGAGTATCAGCTGCATCAGGCGCAGTCAACTCGCAATTTGCGCCGTTCACACTTCACCACTACTGAGTGGGCCTCTATAATAAGAATAATAATATTATTTATTTATATAGCGCCATAATATTCCGCAGTGCTTTACAGTTTAACAGTTTCAAAACACAAGTCATAAGTAACAACGTTAACAATACAATAATTAAAGCAAAATCAGCCGCCCCTGCTGGTGAAAGCTTACAATCTACAATGAGGTGGGGGAGATACAAAGTACAGGTGTTTATATACAATGGTGTTTTTACAATGATGGTCCAGCCATTTTAAGGGAGTGAGGGATGCATGGAGATAGTGAATGGGCTACACACACAGAATTACACATAGAATGACTTTGATTAGTGAATGTGATAGGCCACTGTGAACAAATGTGTTTTGAGGGAGCGCCTGAAACCATCCAAATTGCGGATAGTCCTAATTTCTTGGGGTAGAGCATTCCAGAGGATTGGCGCAGCGCGGGTGAAGTCTTGGAGTTGGGAGTGGGAGGTACGGATTAGTGCAGAGGTTAGTCGAAGGTCGTTTGCAGAGTGCAGCAGTCGGTTAGGCCGATAAATATAAATAAGGGAGGAGATGTAGGGGGGTGCTGCGCTGTGGAGAGCTTTGTTGGTGAGAACCAGTAATTAGAATTGGATCCTATAATGAATGGGCAGCCACTGCCAGTGTAATGAGTGGCGAATAACTCTATGAAGGATATCTGCCACGTTTTGCGTGCGTTTGATGAGTCAACGCGGATGGCGAGTGCAGATGATGCACTAGTCAGCCTGACTGTCCCCCTTATCTGCCTGCTTCAAAAAACACTGCAAGCACTAAGGCATGAGGTTTTGGAAGAGGTGGAGGATGAGGAGTCACAAATTCAATCAACTTCTGGACAGTCAGCGCAACGTGGTTCCTCACAAAGGGCTGGAGGACTTTCAAAGTACCATGCTGTATCAACAATTGAACCTCCAGAGTCGCTGTCTATATTTTCATAACCATTACAAACTTTTAATGTATTTACAAAGCACATAATGTACATTTTTTGTCTATCCTTTTGTAATGCTATTGTGTTTCCATAAACTGATGTTACAGAATTATGATACAAAGTTTTTAAATTTTGAGTTTTAAATTTTGTAAATTTATATGTATTTGAAGGACTTTGTGAGGAGGATGAGGAGGAGTCAATGGAGGAGGAAGACATCGCTCCAGAGGGAGGTAGACAATGCTCTAGTCAGTATGTAGACCAAGGGTGGGGTGATGCACAGCAGGCGGAGATGACGCCTCTTGCAGGGGACAACGTTTCTTGGCCAGTTGGGAGTCTGCAGCACATGGTTGATTTCATGCTGCAGTGGCTGAGAAACGACCGCCGCATCGAACACATTCACACCACGTCTGATTATTGGGTGTACACCCTCCTAGACCCTCGCTACCGGGACAACTTACAAAGCCTCATCACACCGTTGAACCGGGAGCGTAAAATGCGGAAGTACCAAGACACACTGGTGCAATCCATAATGTTCTCCATTCCAGCCGAGAGCACTGCTGCTGCTACTGATTTACAAAGCAGCTCTGTGCGTCGAGGCAGTGGAGACAGCTCTGCAACAAGAGGGAGCACAAGCAGCGCCTCTGCACAGGGCAAGAACAGTATGTTCCAAATGTGTCGAAGTTTTGTGGCAGCGCCACCAATGTGTACACCATCCGAGACGGCTCCAGTCAGCAGGAGGCAACATTTCCGTAAAATGGTGACAGACTACATGTCTTGCCCTCTCAGTGTACTCCCAGATGGCTCTTCCCCATTCAAGTTTTGTGTCTCTAAGCTGGATACATGGCCAGAGCTTAGCCAGTATGCATTGGAGGTGCTGGCTTGATCTGCTGCCAGTGTATTATCGGAGCGCGTCTTTACTGCTGCAGGTGGTGTACTAACAGACCGTTGCATGCGACTATCCTACGATAATGTAGAACGGCTTACTTTTCTGAAAATGAACTAGGCATGGATCTCGCCTGAATTTGCCTGTCCGGTTTCAGATTAACTAACTGGTTGGCAACGTTTTCCATGTCTCCTGTTATGTTCATCTTTCTACCACCTGAGCTATACTCCCTGGGCTACAACACTGCCAGTTGCTGCTCAGAAGTGTCGTGTCCACAGACCAATACACAAGCTATAGTGATAGTGGGGTTCAGTAACGCCTGCTGTTCCCCTGCTGTGTGTCCGGCAAAAATTACTGCTACCTAGCTACACATGTTGAAAAAAACATGACATGTTAAAGTGGCTAGTGCTACACATAGATATCAGGCTACACCCTTATTTCTAAGCTGTAAACAAGTGAAACGTCAAATTTAAAACCATTCAATGATTAGTGTTGGTAACAAATCTGTAACTAAATAATTGTGACATATTATGGCAGATATCCACATGTCTAACACAAATGCTAACACAAAAGCATACTTATGCTATAGGGTACTGATGGTGAACCTTCTCACTCCATAACTTTGACCAATCCAACTCACATCATGCCTCAAATGCTGCAATGTTGGAAGTGCATAATGTGGGATGAACTTTGACAACAGCTGCAGTGCGAAGGTTATCCTTCTGTGTTCTTGGCTTTTAAATAAAAGCATACAAGTAAATATAATAATACATTGTTGATTAAGGGACATGATGTACACCTGTAATATTGTGCAAACAATGGATGTAGGACTATTCCTCTTCAACATTACTTATATTTGTGTCATTTGAAAAAATACATATTTTAGTTAAAAATTAAAAACCCATGTTCAGTAGCTGTGAAAGGCCCGTTTGTGTACTTCTATATTGTTTGCAACCAATGTATTGTATACGGATGGAAGCACGTCACTGTAATAGATTTGAATTATTTTAAATAGAATAAAGCAGCACCAATTTTAGAAAAATGACAAGGATGAGCCAGTGACAGACACTCAGCAGAGTACACGCAGCGGTGGTTGAAGAAGTAAATGGAGCGTGATCTGCATTTTAAAAAAAAATAAAAATAAAAATACCTCACAGACTGCAGTGAACACTGAAACACAACTATTCACAATCTGTGAAAGGCTACTCCTTTGTCTACTTCTATAGTGTTTGCAACCAATGTATTGTATACGGATGGAAGCACGTCACTGTAATAGATTTGAATTATTTTAAATAGAATAAAGCAGCACCAATTTTAGAAAAATGACAAGGATGAGCCAGTGACAGACACTCAGCAGAGTACACGCAGCGGTGGTTGAAGAAGTAAATGGAGCGTGATCTGCATTTAAAAAAATAAAAAAATAAAAATACCTCACAGACTGCAGTGAACACTGAAACACAACTATTCACAATCTGTGAAAGGCTACTCCTTTGTCTACTTCTATAGTGTTTGCAACCAATGTATTGTATACGGATGGAAGCACGTCACTGTAATAGATTTGAATTATTTTAAATAGAATAAAGCAGCACCAATTTTAGAAAAATGACAAGGATGAGCCAGTGACAGACACTCAGCAGAGTACACGCAGCGGTGGTTGAAGGAGTAAATGGAGCGTGATCTGCATTTTAAAAAAAAAAAAAAAAAAAATACCTCACAGACTGCAGTGAACACTGAAACACAACTATTCACAATCTGTGAAAGGCTACTCCTTTGTCTACTTCTATAGTGTTTGCAACCAATGTATTGTATACGGATGGAAGCACGTCACTGTAATAGATTTGAATTATTTTAAATAGAATAAAGCAGCACCAATTTTAGAAAAATGACAAGGATGAGCCAGTGACAGACACTCAGCAGAGTACACGCAGCGGTGGTTGAAGAAGTAAATGGAGCGTGATCTGCATTTTAAAAAAAAAATAAATAAAAATACCTCACAGACTGCAGTGAACACTGAAACACAACTATTCACAATCTGTGAAAGGCTACTCCTTTGTCTACTTCTATAGTGTTTGCAACCAATGTATTGTATACGGATGGAAGCGCGTCACACTAATAGATTAGATTTATTTTAAATGGAATGTAGCAGAACCAATTGGAGATAAATGAAAAGGATGAGCCACTGAGACACGCTCAGCAGAGTACAAGCAGCAGTGCTTGAACAAGTAACTGGAGCGTGATGTGCACTCAAAAAAGTAAAAAACACAGACTGAAGTGAACACTGAAACACAACTGTCCACAATCTGTGAAAGGCTACTCCTTTGTGTACTTCTATAGTGTTTGCAACCAATGTATTGTATACGGATGGAAGCGCGTCACACTAATAGATTAGATTTTTTTCCACTAAAATGGAGCAGCACCAATTAGAGAAAAATGTGAAGGATGAGGCAGTGACACACGCTCAGCAGACTACAACCAGCAGTGGTTGAAGAACTAACTGGAGCGTGATCTGCACTCAAAAAATCAAAACCTCACAGACTGCAGTGAACACTGAAACACAACTATTCACTATCTGTGAAAAGCTCCTTTCTGTACTTCTATAGTGTTTGCAACCAATGTATTGTATACGGATGGAAGCGCGTCACACTAATAGATTTGATTTTTTTCTAATATAATGGAGCTGCACCAATTCCACTAAATAAAATAAAAAAAAAAAAGAGTCAGTGACACGTGCAGATGCCTACAAACAGCGGTGGATGCAGAGCAAACTGCAGCGTCACCTGCACTGTCACACACACACCTTGCACAGAGCTGTTAAAACAACACTGGCAAAATGAAGCTTTACACAGCGGTTGGTAAACTAGCCTGCCTCAAGCACAGTAGTACACAAAATCGCAATATCTAACTGTCCCTCAGAGTCAGCACAGCAGCGTTCTGTCCCTTACTGAGTTCACAGCACAGTGACGCTAAAATGGCTGCGGCGCCTTTTATAGTGCATTCTGACATCATTTCAGCAGCCAATCACAGCCATGCCATTAGTTAAGATGACCGCAGCATTACAGGATGTGCCCACACTTCGTAGGATTCCTCATTGGCTGACTAAAATCACATTGCCTCTCAAAGAATTATGGGAACTTCCGATTCCGGTATACGATATAGAAAAAGTATCGGAATTAAGTATCGGAATTCCGATAACGCGAATATCGGCCGATACCCGATACTTGCGGTATCGGAATGCTCAACACTACTAAGGAGCTCTTAGCTTAAATATTCTCAGAACCGATCCAGTCTGCTAAACTACATGAATGCTTTCACCGGCGTCTAACACCCAGACTGGCAGAAATATAAAGGAAACTAATTAGAACATAATCAAAAGCAGCCGGGCGAGGCTGCACCTAGCCTTAGCAAAGAGCTAGGAAAAATTAACTCTCTCATTACCAAAAAACAAAGAAACAGCAGCTCAGCTGTGAGAAGTCAGAATGTGCAATCGCGACGATCTTCATGGCGATGCACCCATGACAGTACCCCCCCTTCTACGAGGGGCCTCCGGACCCTCATGACCAGGTCTGTCCGGGTGAGTTGTGTGAAAGGTCCGAACCAATCGATCTGCGTTAACATCAGACGCAGGGACCCACGTCCCCTCCTCAGGACAATACCCCCTCCACTGAACTAAGTACTGAAGGGATCGGCGACTGAGACGTGAGTCAATGATTTTCGACCCATGAATTTCCACGTTATCATTGACCACCACTGAAGGAGGTAGAGGTGACGGTATGACTGGTGCCACATACTTTTTAAGTAATGACTTGTGAAACACATTATGATTTTTAAACGTAGGAGGGAGGTCCAGACGAAATGCCACAGGATTAATTATGGAACTGATCCTGTACGGCCCGATGAATCTGGGACCCAACCTCCAGGAGGAAACTTTACGTTTTATATTCCTGGTAGACAAGCAAACCAGATCGTTCACCTTCAGATCTAGACCAGAAACTCTCCTCCTATCAGCCATCCGTTTGTAACGGTTCCCCGTAACCTTCAGTCTTAAGCGATCTGGAACTATCAGTCTCCCTGGAAGTCCCACAGGGGCGTCCCCCTGAGCCCCCAATACCTCCCCCTCAAGCTCAGAGCATACAGCTGACACTACAACTCCCTCCTGAGGAATAGGAACCGGATCATCCGTCTTCCCGGCCCTTGGGAAAGTACGAGATAAGGCATCAGGAAGCAACTTTATTGAGCAGTCATATGCGCGATAAGGAGGAAACTCTTTACACCCCTCCTCTGAGAACATCTCCCCAAAGTCCTCCAGAAAAGGAGACAAAGTCCTAGGCACCACCGCACCGATGACCGTGCTCATGCAGTTATTCTTGCAAAATTCACCCCACTGGCTTATCTTTCTGGATTGCCAATCAATCACTGGGTTATGTTTAGCCAACCAAGGAAGTCCCAACACAATAGGAGTAGGTAGACCCTCCAACACATAACAAGACAATTGCTCTTTATGTATTGCCCCTACTCGAAGATCTATGTTATGAACAGCTTGTACCAAGCTACCTTGACCAAGAGGTCTAGAATCAATAGAGAGTATAGGGACCGGTTTGGCCAATACACTCAGTTGCATACCATGCACCTGGGCAAACCGAGCGTCCACCAAATTAGCCCCGGACCCACTATCAAGAAAAACAGAAATCCTCTCAGTTCTAGTACCAATCACCACCTCCGCAGGCACGAGAAACTGAGAGGGATTTGGGGACGAAATACACACTCCCAGGTTAACTCCTTGGCTCAAAGAGGTCCGGGATGGACACCCCCCAACAAAATGTCCCTCTCTCCCGCAAAAGAAACACCTTCTAGTCTTGCGGCGCACCGCCGATTCCCTCCTACAAAATGATGTCCCTCCCAACTGCATGGGTTCCTCAGAACAGACCAGGGGAACCTCAGTATAAGGGACTTTAGTAGTAGGTGGAGTCATCATGGGGGCGGAGTTACCTCGCGTCTTCCCCGAAGTCGTCTATCAATGCGAATAGCGAGGGCCATAGCAGCCTCCAGTGATGGAGGAGAATCATACTGAGCCAACACATCTTTTAATTTGTCAGACAACCCTTGACAAAACTGGCTCCTAAGAGCTGGGTCATTCCACTGAGTATCTGTTGCCCATCTACGGAACTCAGAAGAATATTCCTCCGCTGGACGAATTCCTTGCCGTATTTTACGTAACCTTGTTTCAGCAAGGGAGACTCGATCCAGATCATCATATACCAGACCCAGGGCAGTAAAAAATCGATCCACTGACTGGAGATCTGGGGAGCCTGGAGGAATAGAGAACGCCCAAGATTGAGGGTCCCCTTGTAAGAGCGAGATAACAATTCCCACCCTCTGCTCTTCACTCCCAGATGACCGAGGCCGCAGCCGAAAGTACAATTTACATGCCTCCCGGAAAGTAAAAAATTTGTCCCGCCCACCAGTGAACCTGTCCGGGAGAGCAACCTTAGGTTCAGATCTGGTTTGCTCCGGGAGGGACAAAACCTTGGACTTAATGTCGGCAAATTCCATGGACAACCCCTGCAACTGCCGGGCCAGCTGGGCTACTGGATCCATGACAGCTGGGGAGAATCTTTAGTTGGGCCGGTGAAAATGTCACGCTGTATAGCAGATATATATATGTGATGTCAGTAATCTATATCAAAAGGGCAACATACTATATAACATGCGCATAGATATATGATAACATAGATTTAACTGACAGAATGTCCAGAGGGTCAAAACGGAATCCGTTATACGCTGTCTCCGGCTAGAGGGTGACCGGGGTCTAAGCTGACCCTAAACTGGGGTCCTAACTAATCCCTCAACCTGGAGGTACTGTTAAAGGTACAGAGGTCCAGGCCACCAGCGTAAACCCTGTCTCCTATCAATCCCTGCCAACTGTATTCTAGTCCTAAGAAGGACCCTGAATACCACCAAAGGGAATGAACAGGTAACGGTTAATGAACAGAAAGACAAACAACAAAGACAAGAAATAAAGTAAATAAAGTCTTACATACAACAATCACACACAGTAGGAACACCTAAGGTCTCAGAGAAAAACTATAAGCTGTAAGAGTAAAAACAACTAAGGAGCTCTTAGCTTAAATATTCTCAGAACCGATCCAGTCTGCTAAACTACATGAATGCTTTCACCGGCGTCTAACACCCAGACTGGCAGAAATATAAAGGAAACTAATTAGAACATAATCAAAAGCAGCCGGGCGAGGCTGCACCTAGCCTTAGCAAAGAGCTAGGAAAAATTAACTCTCTCATTACCAAAAAACAAAGAAACAGCAGCTCAGCTGTGAGAAGTCAGAATGTGCAATCGCGACGATCTTCATGGCGATGCACCCATGACAGACAGTCAGCCATTGTCTGCTCAGGGAACTGTCCTGGACGAGGTGGAGGAAGAAGAGGAAGAGGAGGAAGAGGGGGATGATTATTTTGGTTAGGAGGATGCTTCTCAGGGGGCAAGAGAAAATGTTGGCTTGCCAAGGTCAGGTACAGAGTTTGTGCATGACTGAAGGGATGTGGATTTGGCTGAAAGTGCTCATCCACCCACCACTGGCAGTGCATCATTGACACCTGGAACATTGGCCCACATGTGTGATTATGTCTTGCGGATCCTAAAAAGGGACCCCCGCATTGTCAAAATTATGAAGGATGACGACTACTGATTGGCCAGCATTATCGATCCACGCTATAAAGGCAAATTACAGAACATCATGCCACAGTAGAACCTAGAGCTAATATTGGTAAACAAACAAGCAACTCTGGTAAACCGTTTGTTAGAGGCATTCCCAGCACACAGCAGCGGTGCAGGTTCTACCACGAGCCGTACTGGGCCAAATGGAAGAAGTGTTCGTGTTACACACAGCCGAAGTGGCATTGGAGACAGTTGTTTAATGACCATGTTGTGGTCTGATTTCTCAGTAATGCTCACACGACTGGTAATACTGAATCGATTGCAACAGACAGGAGACAGCGAAGTTGTCAACTGTGGTTCAAAATTACCTCTCCTCCCCTATCGATGTTCTCCCTCACAGTTCATTCCCCTTTGACTATTGGGCCTGTAAACTGGACACCTGGCCTGAATTGGCACAATATGCCTTACAGGAGCTCGTTTGCCCTGCTGGTAGTGTGCTATCAGAAAGAGTATTCAGTGCTGCTGGATCAATCCTGACAGAAAGAAGGACCCGGCTGTTGACCCAAAATGTTGGTGATCTCACCTTCGTTAAAATGAACCATGCCTGGGTTTCAAAGGATTTTGTGCCACCTTCCCCTGATCACACATAGCTTGCCAGCAAAATGGCTCGCTTTGTCCTCCTCTTCCTCCGACTTCTCCAATTCCTCCATTGAATCTGCTGAACGTCCAGCCTACACCTCAACATATGCCAGTTTTTCCACATCCCTAACTGGGCTGTACCCCCCCCAAGGCCTGCATCAGCACCTGGCACACCCGGGCAAGTGCCGGGACCCTGAGCAGGTGGGGTGGGCCCACTCGTCTTCAGAGACAACGGCCTACTATGAGAGGCCCTGTGCCAGTTCCCGGCACCCACGAGTGTGCCCCCCCTGCTTGCTCAGGACCCCAGCACTTGCAATACTTACCTCTCCCTACTCCGCTGCTGTGACATCTTCCGCGTTTCCTGACAGTGACATTGGGTCAGAATGCGCGATGACGTCACGACTGTGTGCCCTCTGACTGAACAGTCACAGTGCAGAGAACCGGAAGATGGCGACGCTGAGGAGTCCAGAGTAGAGCAGTGCCCAGTGAGGAGTGGTATTTCATTTTATTTAATGTTTGGAGCAATATATGGGGAGCTTTATACACTGGAGAATTATATATGGGGCCCATCATACACTTGAGCATCATAGATAGGGCCCATTATACACTGGAGCATTATAAATGGGGCCCATTATACACTGGAGCATTATAAATTTTGCCCATCATACACTGGAGCATCATATACTGGGCCCATTATACACTGGAGTATTATATATGGGGCCCATCATACACTGGAGCATTATAAATGGGGCACATCATACACTGGAGCATCATAAATGGGGCCCATCATACACTGGAGCATCATATACGGGGCCCATTATACACTGGAGCATCATATATGGGTCCCATTATACACTGGAACATCATATATGGTGCCCATTATATACTGGAGCATTATATATGGGGCCCATCATACACTGGAGCATTGTAAATGGGGCCCATCATACTCTGGCGCATCATATACGGGGCCCATTGTACACTGGAGCATCATATATGGGGCCCATTATACACTGGAGCATCATATGGGGCCCATTCTTTATGGTGCATCATATGGGGCACATTATATATGGAGCATTATATGTGGGGACTAATATATTTGGAGCATTATATGGGGCTCATCATACACTGGAGCATCAGATATCGGGCCCATCATATACTTGAGTATCATATGGGGTTCAATATTTATGGGGCATCATATAGGGCCCTTTATATATTCAGCATCATATGGAGCACATATGAGGCCTATTCTGTATGGAGAATTATATGGAGCCCATTCTGTATGGAGCAATGTATGGGGCCCATCATATACTGTATGGAGCTTTATATGCGACTTATTATACTGTATGGAGCAATTTGTGGGGCTCATTATACTCTATGGGGACCATCCTATACTGTATGGCACATTATATGGGGACCATCATATACTGTAGCATTATGTGGAGCTCATCATATACTGTATGGAACATTATATGGGAACCAATTATGTATGGAGCAATATATGGGGCTCATTATTCTGTATGGAGCAATATATGGGGCTCATTATTCTGTATAGAGCAATATATGGGGCCCATTATTCTGTATGGCGCACTATCTGGTGCCATAATACTGTATGGGGACTATACTGTCCGGTTTTTGAGCTTTTGCAGAATTTACAAAAGATATCACTCATGTAATGTAAGAAGTGAAGTATTTGGCATTGTATTATACCTATATATCTCTGCCGTATCGGAGCATCATGAATTGTGGTATGTGTAAAAGGGGCCCACTGAGACTCTTTCGCCCGGGGCCCACGAAAACCTGAAGCCAGCCCTGCCCCCCCCACAACTTTAGCCAAATAACCCCCAGTTTTCAATGCGTTACTATTATTATAAAGTAAATGAAGGTTGACAAGCTTAAGAAAGAAGAATTGATGTCGTTGGCATTGAAATGGGCACTGTAGGTGTGTTTACTGTCCTCCACTCACTGGCGACTTTTATTCCCCATTGACTTGCATAGGGGTCGGGTTTTTGACTCCGACTCGACCTTTTCTATTAGTCGGACGACTTCGTTCGATTCGACTGTTGGGAAAGTCGGGTGGTCCAAAACCCGACTCGACCCTCCCAGAGGCAAAGTCGCTCATCTCTACATACCACAATTCATGATGCTCCGATACGGCAGAGAAATATAGGTATAATACAATGCCAAATACTTCACTTCTTACATTACATGAATGATATCTATTGTAAATTCTACAATAGCTCAAAAACAAGACAGTATAGTCCTCCATACAGTATTATGGGCACCACATAGTGCGCCATACAGAATAATGAGCCTCATACAGTATATTGCTCCAAACAGAATAATGAGCCCATATATTGCTCAATTCATAATTGGTCCCATATATTGTTTCATACAGTATATGATGAGCTCCACATAATGCTGCAGTATATAATGGTCCCCATATAATGTGCCATACAGTATAGGAACAGTCCCCATAGAGTATAATGAGCCCCACATATTGCTCCATACAGTATGAGTCGCATATAAAGCTCCATACAGTATATGATGGGCCCCATATAATGCTCCATACAGAATGGGCTCCATATAATGCTCCATACAGAATAGGCCCCATATGTGCTCCATATGATGCTCCATATATAAAGGACCCCATAAATAATGAATCCCATTTGATGCTCTAGTATATGATGGGCCCCATATATGATGCTCCAGTGTATGATGAGCCCCATATAATGCTTCAAATATAATGGTCCCCATTTATAATGCTCCTTATATAATGGGCCCCATATGATGCTCCAGTATATGATGGGCCCCATATGATGCTCCAGTGTATAATGGGCCCCGTATATGATGCTCCAGTGTATGAAGGGCTCCATATATAATTCTCCAGTGTATAATGCTCCCCATATATTGCTCCAAACATTAAAAAAATTGTAATACCTCTCCTCGCTGGGCACTGCTCTACTCTGGACTCCTCAGCGTCACCATCTTCCAGCTCTCTGACCTGTGACTGTTCAGGCAGAGGGTGCACAGACGTGACGTCATCGCGCTCTCTGACCTGAATGTCACTGTCAGAAAATGCGGAAGACGTCACAGCGGTGGAGCATGTAGAGGTAAGTATTGCAAGTGCTGGGGCCCTAAGAAAGCAGTGGGGGCACACTCGTGGGCGCCGGGAACTGGCACAGGGCCACTCATTGTGCGCCGGTGTCTCTGACGGCGAGTGGGCCTCCCCACCTTCTCAGGGCCCTGGGGGGGTACAGCCCAGTTAGGGAGGTGGAAAAACTGGCATATGTTGAGGTGTAGGCTGGACGTTCAGCAGCTGCAAATGGAGAAATTGGAGAAGTCGGAGGAAGAGGAGGACAAAGCGAGCCTTTTTGATGGCAACCTAAGTGTCATCAGGGGAAGGTGGTACAAAATCTTTTGAAACCCAGGCATGGTTCATTTTAATGAAAGTGAGATCACCTACATTTGTGTCGACAGCTGGGTACTTCTTTCTGTCAGGATTGATCCAGCAGCACTGAAGACTCTTTCTGATAGCATACTACCAGCAGGGCAAGCGAGCTCCTGTAAGGCATATTGTGCCAATTCAGGCCTGGTGTCCAGTTTACAGGCCCAGTAGTCAAAGGGGAATGAACTGTGAGGGAGAACATCGATAGGGGAGGAGATGTAATTTTGAACCATAGTTGACAACTGCTGTCTCCTGTCTGTTGCAATCGATTCAGTATTACCAGTCGTGTGAGCATTACTCGAGAAATCAGTCCACAACATGGTCATGAAACCCCTGTCTCCAATGCCACTTCGGCTGTGTGCACCACGAACACCTCTTCCATGTTGCCCAGTACGGCTCGTGGTAGAACCTGCACCACTGCTGTGTGCTGGGAATGCCTCTGACAAATGGTTTACCAGAGTTGCTTGTTTGTTCGCCAATATTGGCTCTAGGTTCTCCTGTGGCATAATGTTCTGTAATTTGCCTTTGTAGCGTGGATCGAGGATGATGGCCAACCAGTAGTCGTCATCCTTCATAATTTTGACAATGCGGGGGTCCATTTTTAGGATCCGCAAGACATAATCACACATGTGGGCCAATGTTCCAGGTGTCAATGATGCACTGCCAGTGGTGGGTGGAGGAGCACTTTCTGCCAAATCCACATCCCTCCAGTCATGCACAAACCCTGTACCTGACCTTGGCAAGCCAACATGTTCTCTTGCGCCTGAGAAGCATCCCCCTCATCCTCCTCCTCTTCTTCCTCCACTTCATCCAGGACAGTTCCCTGAGCAGACATTGGCTGACTGTCATCAAGGCTTCCCTCCTCCTCCTCCTCTTCCTACTCCGCTGCATACTCATGATCCTTAATGTGCGTCAAAGTTTGCATGAGCAGACGCATAAGTGGGATGGTCATGCTTATGATGGCGTTGTCTGCGCTTACCAGCCGTGTGCATTCCTCAAAACACTGAAGAACTTTACAGAGGTCTTTCAGCTTTGACAACTGCACACCCGACAACTCGATCTCTGCCCTCAAACTGCCTGCCCATGTATCCTTCCAAAAATGCATTACAGCCTGCCTCTGTTAGCACAGCCTCTCAACCATGTGCATGGTGGATTTCCACCTTGTTGCAATATCTATGATTAGGCAGTGCTTGGGGATGTTGAGCGATCGCTGCAGCCTCTGCATACGACTGGAGTCTACGGGCGAGCAACGGATGTGCGAGCACAGTATTCGCACCTTATGGAGCAGGGCTGGTAACTCCGGATAATTATTTATGAAGCACTGCACCACCAGGTTCAAGGTGTGAGCCAGGCAAGGTATGTGTCTGAGTTTTGACAGGGCTATGGCCGCCACAAAATTACGGCCGTTAACGCTGACTACCTTGCCTGGCTCAAGATGTAGACTGCCCAGCCATGACTCAGTTTCTCGCTGCAAGTAGTCGGCCAGTACCTCCGCGGTGTGTCTGTTGTCGCCCAAAGACATCATCTTTAAAACAGCCTGCTGATGCTTACCACTAGCTGTTCGATACTGTGACACCTCGTGTGCAACAATAGCAGCTGCAGATGGAGTGCTCGTGCAACTGCATCCTGTCAACAAGCTTTCGCTTCTGGAGGAGGGTCGAACGCCTACAGCCAACTGTTGCCAATACCGTGGTCTAGGCAGCACTGTCCCACTGCCACTGTCTCCTGTGGACCCTGCATCCACCACATTAACCCAGTGCGCAGTGATGGACACGTAACGGCCCTGGCCATGTCTACTGGCCAATGCATCTGTTGTGAGGTGCACCTTTCCACTCATTGATTGATTGAGTGCATGGACAATGCGGTCTTTCACTTGCAGATGGAGGGCAGGGATGGCTTTTCTTGCAAAGAAATGCCGACTGGATAGGTCAGAGTGTGGGACAGCGTAGGCCATGACCTCTTGGAACGCTGCGCTTTCAACCAAACGATAGGGCATCATCTCTAATGAGATCAGTTTGGCAACGTAGGTGTTCAAAGCCAGTGTACGCGGATGAGAGGATGAGTACTTTCTTGTCCTACTCAGAGTCTCTGCTATGGTGAGCTGAACTTGAGAGCTGCATATGGTGGAACTAGCGGTGGACATGGCGAACTGAGAGGGGGTTGGTGATGGTGATGGTGGTGGTGGTGGTGATAGCCTAGATGCAGTCTTTAGTTGGAAAACCATTGGGATTCCCTGACTGCTTTGAAGATAACATCACGCTAACTCCCAGAAGTGAAGTGGCCCAGATGGTGAAGCGGGGAGACCCATGGGTCGTAGCTGCGGATTATTCAACAATGAGAAACACTCCATATGAGTAATGGACTACTATATCAGAAGGTTCAAATCCAGCGGTAACTAGGTGTCACCTAGCAAGTGGTAATTCTGGAGACATTATTATCTAAGGTGGCCACAATAGGCACATGAAAGAGGAGCGGACTTCTTCCAAAAGAAATCTTTCCAGTTGTTATGATTAGTGTATCATCCTAGACTAAAGGCCATAGTGGAAGAGATCTGTAGGCTGTACAGGAGTTGCGAGCTGGTGAAACCACCTGAGCAGAGAGCTCCTACACAAACCATTGTGACTTCTGCCCCTATAAAGGTCCTAATGATAGACTACCTGACTATTGGGCCGGTTCATCAAGGGTACGAACATTGTTTGGTGATGACTGACCACTTCACGAAGTTTGCTATCATGACTCCAACACGAGATCAGACTGCTGAATCCGCCGTTCATGCCATCTGTAAAAATTTCATTCAAGTAAACGGCTGCACAAAGCGAATTCATTCTGACCAGGGGGCCTTTTTTCTTGGAAGGTAATGGAAGAATTACACCATCTACACCAGATCAAAAAGTCTCGAACCACACTTTATCATATGCAAGGAAATAGAGCAGGTGAACGGTTCAACCGCACCCTCAATTAAATGCTTAGAACACTGGAAGAAGATTGGAAGGCTCGATTATTATTATTATTTATTTATATAGCGCCATTAATTCTATGGTGCTGTACATGAGAACGGGTTACAAACAAAGTTATAGATATAATTTACAGTAAACAAATTTACAATGACAGACTGGTACAGATGGGAGAGGACCCTGTCCTTGCGGACTTACATTCTACGGGATAATGAGGAAGAAACAGAAGGTCGGGGGTGCAGCAGCTCTGGTGGTGGTGGCGAGGCGGCAGCTCGGTGATGGTGGCGAGGCAGAAACTCGGGTAGTGGCGAGGTGGCAGAAGGGTTATTTCAGGCTGCAGGCTTTCCTGAAGACCTGGGTTTTCAGGTTCCGTCTGAAGGTTCCAAGGGTGGTGGATAATTGGACATGTTGAGGCGTGGAATTCCAGAGGATGGGAGATATTCGGGAGAAATCTTGGAGGCGGTTGTGTGAGGAACGAATAAGTGTGGAGGATAGTAATAGGTCTTGGGAGGATCGAAGATTACGTGAAGGAAGATATTGGGAGATTAGTTCAGAGATGTAGGGTGGAGACAGGCTGTGGACGGCTTTGTAGGTCAGTGTTAGTAGTTTGAACTGGAATTGGGAGCCAGTGGAGGGATTTGCAGAGGGGAGAAGCAGGGGAGTAGCGAGGAGAGAGGTGGATTAGTCGGACAGCAGAGTTGAGGACAGACTGGAGTGGTGCAAGAGAGTTGACGGGGAGGCCACAAAGGAGGGTGTTGCAGTAATCAAGGCGGGAGATGATGAGGGCATGCACAAGAGTTTTAGTAGATTGAGGGCTGAGGAAGGGACGGATTCTGGAAATGTTTTTAAGTTGAAGGCGACAGGAGGTAGCAAGAGTTTGGACGTTTGGTTTGAAGGACAGGGCAGAGTTGAGAGTTACTCCGAGGAAGCGGATTTCAGGACTCGATGGCCCGAGTTTGTAGCTGAATTAGTATGGGTGTACAATATTGTTGAGCGATACGATAATGCAAATATCGGCTATCGGCCGATATTAGCTCTATCGGCCTTTCGATAATTCGTTTTGATATTTTCGTCTTATCGAATACCGGAATCCCATTTGTCACTGTCACTGTGAGTGTCCGTCGGTCGGGTCTGTCAGGAGTCAGCGGCACTTACCTGGCAGAAGATCTCCGGCGGTCACGTCCTGGACTGCTTGATGGTCGCCATTATCTTCTCCCTGGCGGTCACATGCAGTTTTTCGCGATAACTGCAGTGACTGCTGGGTAATCCCGGCCGTAAAGCAGTCAGTCCGATGACGTCACCGCCGGGGAAGCAGGTAATCAGCTGTGCTGCGCCGGGATGATTCTGATGTAGCAGAGCTGGATCGTCGTGGGACACTCGTTACTATGGACTGCGTCGGTCAGGTGGTATACTTTTTTTTTTTTTCATTTTTTTACAGGAGATCGATGGCGTCGCAGGATGAGACTGTAATAAAAGTAATGAAAATTGTGTTTTTTTTTTTTTATTAAATTAAAAAACTTTTTTATGAACATTCACCCGTCCGGGTACATAAACAATTTAACTATTTACATACAGGGACCCTGTCCGGGTTATTTATAATTCTTTGGCAGGGGTGTTCCAGGTACCACCTGGTACTCTTCTGATGCTTGCCAAACATCTGAGGCACCAAGGACCACCAGGACCTGATGACGTCGTGTGGCCTGTACAGTGACGTCGTGACCCGCTATCTGGGTCTGTGTGGCCACCTCTTTCATCTCCCTCCGGGTCTGGAACCCTATGTCCCGGACTGTACGAACCCCAGGGGGCCTAACAGGTGCCGGGTACGGGCCAGCTATACTTATCATGTCCATAGCTGGGGCTGCTGAGGAGACCACTGAGGGAGGCTGGGGAGATTTACGGTGTGGGGTGGGCACTTTTGCAGAGGCCTGGATGTGGGAGGCTGAAGGCTCCGAGGGTCTCACAGGTTCCTGACACTCTGGGGAGTAGGGGTCGCACCTGGTAACATTTAGGGCGTACCATCCATTGTAACCCCAGTGTCGGGTGTAAGTCACCAAGTCTCCTGGCAACAGGTCCCTCCCCGGGTGTCCTTCTGGGAGGTGAGCCTCCACGTCCCGCCGGTTCACAAAAACTTCTAAATAAAGTCCAGGCTCCTGGATGAAGCCCCAACCACCTTTCAATTTAAAGCTCCGTACTGCACCCTTACGCCGCGGCTCACACAGGGTTCCTTTATCCTTTCTCATCCGGTCCTTATCTGCCCGGTCCTTCTCCAGGTGACGTTGGCGAAGTTTTTGGGATTCTCGCTGCTCCCTTTGTCGCTCTGCTTCCCGCTCCCAACGTCTCCACTCTTCCTCCTGACGCCGGTTGAAATTCTCCTCCACCAGCAGCTCCATGTCTCCACCACTCCACTGCAGCTTGCGATGTCCGGTTTGCCGCAGCTCTCCTGGCGCCCCCCAGTCCTGGCGGCGCTCCCCTGCGGAGGAAGCAGACGGCTCTAAATCAGATGACAGTCGGGGCTCCGGTACAGACAGGTAGACCTCTGGTGCCTGCGCGGCCTCCTCCATGAGGACGGTTGTCGCTTCTTCTGTCTCAGCGACGGGGGCAGACAGCGGGATCTGGGGTGCTGCCGGTGCAGCGTTTTTTGCACGAACGGGTGCCTCCACTGCGACAACGTCAACCGGATCACATTGCAAGGGCTCCTCTACTAGAACGGGTGCCTCACCTTCCGGTACAGACACTTCAGGTAAGAGGGATTGGCGCCGCTCCAAGTTTATTTTTAGGGCACGCCAGCTGGCTTCTATCCTGGCGACCTCCTCCCGGTGCCGGGCCAGGCCTCTTAGGGTATCCTCCGCTTCTTGCAGCGTAGGAGGGTTTCCAGGCCGGGTGCCCAACGGTGGTTCCGTGGCGATCGGGTCGCTTCCGTGGGGGGAGAGCTCTGACTGCTCCATCCCTTCACACTTCTGCTCTTGTCCATTAGCCATCTCTGCCAAGTCACATGTGTCATTAGCATCTGGAGAGGGCCCCTCTTTTGTAGGGAGGCGGGACCTTCGTGTTAGTTTCCGCCCACTGAGGAGGATGAGGAGGCGGAACTGAAGAGCTGTGGGGCACGATCTTACATTGCAGTACCATTTAGAGCCATCGTTTTCGCGTCACTGAGTGAGTGTGTACACCCATGAAGAGCACGCCCTTCTTCTTCACCAGTGCCTCGTCGTGACGCAGATATGGCGGAAAAATGGCAAATACATTCTCTGATGATTTTAGCAATTCTCAAGCACAAAACCAGTTCAATTCAGGCACACAGGACTCGCTTATAGCGAGCTACAGAATCCTGTTCGTGACGCCCAAGTTGAGTCGCACAGAGCCAGAGGTTTTTGGGGTACTCGGCACAGAGCCCGTCGACTTCTATGGGGTATGTCACGGCTTTACCCGGCAATTGAATCAGAGTCTATTTTACTATGTAGAAGTGTATAAACTATAAATATATGTATATATATATATGTCACAATGACATGTATATATATATATATATATATATATATATATTCTATGTGTGTATATTTTGTGTTTACAACGAAAGAAAGGGTTTTTTTTGTTGCGATATTTTGTTCCCATAGACTTACATGGGACTTCCGGTATCGAAATCGGATATCGACGATATTTAGTGCTATCGGCGATACAATTTTGATACGATATTTTTAGATATCGAGCACTATCGCTCAACACTAGTGTACAACAACCACATAAATAGTACTACCTGTCTTACTCCGTATACCTTGCTGTTTGGTCATACAGGGAAAGAGATCAACGACCTGATGCTGGAATCAGAGGAAGACTATACACAGACGGGATGTCCACCTGGGTTCGATAACATCGCCATCGTTTCCAGACCTTGCATCACCTTGTGCGGATCAGATTAATAGAATTAGAGCATGCAGAAAAAACTCCACCACGGAGGACAGATCTACAAGCTGGTGACCATGTGCTAGTACAGGAAAAATGCCCTCGAGACAAGCTAGAGTATCGGTGGGAAAAAACACATATCGAGTGAAATGGCGAATTGACCCTGAAGGTCCCATATACAAAATTCAGCCCGGAGGGGATGAGAACTCCACCACTCGTATAGTTCACTAAAACATGCTTCAGCCCTGTCTGTCAAAAGATCCTGATCAAGTGAAAAAGAAGCAAAATGTCCCTGAAGTACCTCCACCAGTTGTAGCAGATTGCGAAGAGGAAGAGAGTTCTGAACGGCCACCCGAAGTTCCATGGGAAGGACAAGTTTCTGAAGGACTCAAGGGGTCTTGCTCTGGTGAAAACAGATGCACTACCACCCTCAACCATACAACCTGACTCAACCACCCAAGGCGACTTAATTATTCCTTCTGAATTACGGAGCTCCGAATGAACAACAGTCGGTATACCCCCAAACGATACAATCAGGACCAATTTATTTGGCAGCAAACTGTCCAGGATAACAAAGATTACCAACGCGTTTCACAAGAACAATCACCCGTGGAATGGCGAGCAAAAGGAAAGGGGGAGTGTAGGAAGATGGACCGGGCCAGCAATGCCTCACTCGTGCTGGTCCTTGAACTATCGGGGCTGTCACCACTGTTGCAGGGGGAAAACTTTCTGACCTGGACTGACCTATGCAATTGGCTGATGGGAGCGTGACAGGGATAAAATGGATGGTGTGCTGGAAAACACGGGATTTGGCGGGAAGACAGAGTGTAATGTATGTAGTACAGTTCATATAGCGTCTTGTGCTTGGGTGCGATGAAAATACATGAGACACAGGTTTGATATAGAAGGTCTTGTATTACTTCATACAAGTGGCAAAAATAGTCACACAGTTTGCAGATACAGAAGCAGGAGACACAGCAGGCCAGAGTAACTTAAGCTCAGCAATCACTCTCCACAACAGGTTCAGGATCTTCTTCTCTGTTACCGCAAGTCCATGCAAACGTGCATCTTTCAAAGAGCAGGGTTCCAAAGTCCACAAGTGTTCCAAAGTTCCTCAGTAGGGAATAGCTGGAGTACAAAGTCCAAGGCTTCCAGGAGTCAGGTCACAGGCTCACTGCAGGCTTGATTCTGAAGCACTGATTGCTCAGCTGTGGCTGCTTAAGAAGCAAGAGGGAGAGAATCAGGGCTGGAACATGAAAGCTGGAAACTCCATATTGACTGAGGGCAAGATAGCTGCAGCAAGACAGAAAGCAAAATGGCTGACGGAAAAACTGAGTTTCAAGAACATGTACAAAGAACCTTACATTACTCCCCCCTTAGGGACAACCTCCGGATGGCCTCAGACCAGGCTTGTCTGGGTACCTTTGATGAAACTGGCGGAGCAAACGAGGAGCATTAACGTTATTGACTGGTTCCCATGAGTTGTCCTCCACTGGGTAGCCCTGCCATTTAATCAAATATTGTAACTGATTTCTGTATAACCTGGAATCTAGGATCCTTTCCACCACAAATTATTCCTGACCATCAACTAGCACTGGGTCAGGGCAAGGAGAAGAACGTCCAGGAAACGTATTGGGTGTTGCAGCCTTTAGTAGGGACACATGAAAGACAGGGTGGATTCTCATAGTTCTGGGCAGTTGAAGACGACAAGCAACGGCACTTATAATTTTACTGATTTTATAGGGTCCAATGTACTTATGTCCCAACTTAGACGATGGAATCCTTAACTTAAGATTTCTGGTTGACAGCCAAACCAGGTCTCCTACCTTGAAAGCTGGTGCAGGTTTACGAAATTTATCTGCTGCTTTCTTGTACCTTTCCTGAGCCAATTCCAGATTCTCCTTTAGAAGATCAATATTCTTCTGTAAAGACGTGATTCTTTCAGCCACTGCTGGCAAAGGCGTTTCTATGGGAAATCGTGGAAGAATGTTAGGATGATAACCTAAATTGGAGAAAAAAGGAGACTGCTTAGTGGAGGCGCTCTGAGAGTTGTTATAAGAGAACTCAGCCAATGGAAGTAGATCCACCCAATCATCCTGTAGGTGGCAGATAAAGCAGCGGAGATACTGCTCCAGGGTTTGATTGGTTCGTTCGGTCTGTCCATTAGTCTGGGGATGAAAAGCAGAAGAAAGGTTTACTTTAATGTCCAATGCGGCACAGAAATTCTGCCAAAACCTTGAAGTGAATTGCACCCCTCGATCCGAAATAACCTCATCTGGTACTCCATGTAAACGAAACACATTCTTAATCATCAAATCTGATGTCTGTTTTGCAGTGGGTAAGCCGACACAAGGGATAAAATGAGCTGCCTTTGTTAAACGATCAACCACCACTAGAATGGTGTTCTTCCCTTGAGAGGTTGGTAACTCCACAATGAAATCCATAGAAATGGATCCCCACGGGCGGGACGGGGTGGGAAGAGGTTGTAACAGACCAGTTGGTGAGGAGCGAGGTGTCTTACATCTTGCACAGACTTCACATGAAGTGACATAGTTCAAAACATCTTTCCTGCAAGTGGGCCACCAAAAGAAACGAGAAAGAAATTCCTGTGTCTTTAGAATTCCTCTATGCCCAGCTATCTTGGAATCGTGGATGAGTTGCAATACTCTCAATCTGACTGTTTCAGGAATATACAGACGTTGTCCCTGAATCCATACACCATTCTTAAAGACAAGACTTACGTCCCTTGGAGGTTGTGCCAACAAGGAATCCGCATGGTATGCTTCCTTGATGTCCTTAAGTAGGTCTTGATTATGAATCACTCCCAGGAATCTAGAGTCAGGAAGAATAGTCTTAGGAGGAGCAAGTGGACGGATCTCTGCTGAATGAATCCTAGAGAGTGCATCAGCCTTTCCATTGCGCGATCCTGGTCTATAAGAAATGACAAAATTAAATTGGTTTAAGAAAAGATTCCAGCGAGCCTGGCGAGGAGTCAGGCATTTAGCCGACCTGATAAATTCAAGGTTACGATGGTCTGTCAGGACGACTATTTGCTGTGCAGCACCCTGAAGAAGGTGTCTCCATTCTTTGAAGGCGGCAATAATGGCCAACAACTCTCTATTGCCCACATCGTAGTTCCTCTCAGCCGAAGACAACTGCTGGGAAAAGAAGGCACAGGGATGCAAGACATTCTTCTCACCTGTTCTCTGAGAGAGTATAGCTCCAACGGCACAGTCTGAAGCATCCACCTCTATTATGAAGACAAGTTCGGGGTTGGGATGTACTAAGATAGGTGCGGTGGTAAATTTATCTTTTAGACAGGAAAATGCTTCCTGGGCTTGGGGAGTCCAGGAGAACATAGACTCTTTCCGGGTAAGTTGGGTGATAGGTGACACTACCTCAGAGAAATTCCTAATGAAACGTAGAAGTTGGCAAACCCGATGAAGCGCTGCACCTCCTTCACATTTCTAGGAATTGGCCAATCCTTGATGGCTTGGGTCTTGCTTCCATCCATACTAATTCCTTGTGTAGACAGTACATACCCCAGAAATTGAATTTCGGTCCTATGGAATTCACACTTTTCAAGTTTGATGTAAAGATGGTTTCGTCTGAGACGTTCCAAGACCATTCTCACATGTCCATGATGTTCCTCTGTGGAGTTAGAAAAAATTAGAATATCATCCAAATAAATCACCACGAATGTATCTAGGAGATCCCTGAAGATGTCATTCACCAAGTGTTGAAAAGTGGCTGGGGCGGTACTCAGACCAAAAGGCATAACTAGATACTCAAAGTGTCCATAGCGTGACCTGAATGCAGTCTTCCATTCATCCCCAGGTCTAATACGGACCAAGTTATAGGCCCCACGGAGATCCAGTTTAGAGAAAATTTTGGCATGCCGCACTCTCTCCAATAACTCAGGGATTAAAGGCAAAGGATAACGGTTTCTAATAGTAACCTTATTGAGTTCCCTATAGTCTACGCAGGGTCTCAAAGATCCATCTTTCTTTTTCACAAAGAAGATGGGTGCACCTGCAGGAGATGAAGAGGGGCGTATGAAGCCCTTGGCTAGATTTTCGTCTATGTAATCCTTTAAAGCCTTTAGTTCGGGCCCCGCCAGGGGTAGATCTTACCAAAAGGTATCTCTGCTCCAGGCAATAATTCAATTGGACAATCATATGGACGGTGAGGGGGAAGCTGGTCAGCGTTCTTCTTGTCACATAAATCCACATAGTCCTGGTATACAGCTGGTAGTTCAGGGACTGACAAGGTTCCTTTAGGAACAGAGCAAGCTGAGACTTCTGGACTCATCTTTTTCTCTGGAAAGTGTAATTCCTTGGTCTCCCAGTTAATGGTAGGATTCTGAGCCTGCAGCCATGGTAGCCCTAGAATAATGGGAAAGTGGGGAGAAGAGATAAGCATAAAGGACAGTTTCTCTTGATGATCTTTACCCATAAGGACCTTCAAAGGCTCCGTTTCCTGATCCACTGGTCCAGAGGTCAGCAGGGAGCCATCCACAGTTTCCATCTGTACTGGAGTAGCCTTCTTCACTGAACGTATCCCCTGTTTCAGAGCAAAGGAGACATCCATAAAATTTCCACTTGCCCCGGAGTAGATCATAGCAGAGCTAGACACCCAGACTGAGTCAACCCAGAGTTTGATGGAAAGGAAGCAATGAGAATTGTTTTTCTTACAACTCAGCTGGGACACCGCTGAGGAAACTTGAAAAATTGCAGCGTTTACACAGTCATCGTCCTCAGAAGTAACGGAGTTTAAGTCCGAGAAATCAATATCTGTTGCTGCAGGTCTCTCTGGAGCCTGAGGCTCGGACCTGACAGATCTCCTCTCGCAACACTCACAGTGAATGAGTGCTGCAGTAGTCCTACGAGAACGGCTGGGGCAGTTTATAATGAAGTGCCCTGACTTACCACAATAGAAACATAGATTTTCCTTAAAACGATGTTCTTTGCGTGCATCACTAACCCGTCGTTGTAAAGAGTCCACCTGCATGGGTTCAGGTTCAGGTTCCCGTGTGATCCTACTCAAAGGTTCCTTAGCTGGGGAGGAAGGTAGGAAAAGGTTAGTGTGATTGCTTTCGAACCATCTTTCTTGCCTGCGTTCAGTCAGACGAGCATCAATACGGATGCAGTAGTTAATAAAGTCACCTAACGCAGTGGGAGGGTCGGCACGAGCAAGTTCATCCTTAATCAGTGGAGACAACCCTTTTCGAAAAATAGATTTTTTGGCGGAACTGTCCCAAGTGGTATCAAGGGCCCATCTCCTGAAATCCAAGGCATATTCGGCTACCGAGCACTTACCTTGGCGCAAAGTTAACATGGCTGCTTCAGCTGTTGCACCTCGATTGGGGTCATCAAACACCTGCCCCATGGCTGAAATGAAAGCATCAAGATGATCCAAACATTCATCCTCAGTCTCAATCAGAGGGTTTGCCCACATCAAAGCTTTGTTGGTAAGCAACATAATTATAGTAAGTACTTTAGATCGTTCAGTGGGAAATTGTGAAGCATGTGCAGAAAAAAAAAGATTGCATTGGTTAATAAATCCCCTGAATTTCTCACGTTCACCGCCAAAACGAAAAGGGGGCAACTTGGGAATCCCAGAACTCGGGGCTACGGCAGGAGCCTGGACTCGCTCCTCTAGAACCTCAATCCTGCTCGTAAATCCTGGGTAGTTTGTCCAAACACTTGCAAATTGTGATTAGTGAGGTCCTGTAGATTTGCAAAACGGGTCTTTATAGACTGTAAATCTGCAAGGATATTATCAGTCACTCCGCAAAGTTCCTTTATGCGGGCCTCCATCTTCCAGATCTCTTAAGACAGGAGTACTGGAAGGAGAAGAGAAAAAGAGAAAAGAAAAAAAAAAACAATAGTGTTTACCTGTGGTAACACTGCAGAGGAAAAAAAATTAAGGGAATTGCTCACCTGGAATGGTTGTGAGAAGTCACAACCACTATCATCACAGAAAGTACAACCGGACATCTGATATCCACAGTTACAGCAGACACAGCCTTCCCAGACCCAGCAGACACTAACGTTTAGCTTCAGAATCTTGTAATGTATGTAGTACAATTCATATAGCGTCTTGTGCTTGGGTGCGATGAAAATACATGAGACACAGGTTTGATATAGAAGGTCTTGTATTACTTCATACAAGTGGCAAAAATAGTCACACAGTTTGCAGATACAGAAGCAGGAGACACAGCAGGCCAGAGTAACTTAAGCTCAGCAATCACTCTCCACAACAGGTTCAGGATCTTCTTCTCTGTTACCGTAAGTCCATGCAAACGTGGATCTTTCAAAGAGCAGGGTTCCAAAGTCCACAAGTGTTCCAAAGTTCCTCAGTAGGGAATAGCTGGAGTACAAAGTCCAAGGCTTCCAGGAGTCAGGTCACAGGCTCACTGCAGGCTTGATTCTGAAGCACTGATTGCTCAGCTGTGGCTGCTTAAGAAGCAAGAGGGAGAGAATCAGGGCTGGAACATGAAAGCTGGAAACTCCATATTGACTGAGGGCAAGATAGCTGCAGCAAGACAGAAAGCAAAATGGCTGACGGAAAAACTGAGTTTCAAGAACATGTACAAAGAACCTTACACAGAGTATGCAGCAGGAGAAGGTTGACTGTCTCCGTGGGGCGATGCAACTGCACAGGCCCGTGCTGCATCTCATCACCCAGTAGACCCACTGACTGTGAGATACGCAACTGTGTGTGTCCACTCACACTTGTGACTGAATACTCCTCCCGTACCTTTCCGCTGACTGCCGAGGGCGCGCGGCCTAATTCTGAACAGGCGAATGACACAGTGCCGGTTAGCTCGGATCCCACCTCTGTCATTGAACTGAGCCACACTCCGGGGATACCACAGACTGCTTCACAACTCTCCTATGGCCTCGCTAATGCAGGATCTCGCTTAGGAGAGCCAGGATATGACACTTTCATCAGGACACAGTGCATCAACTTTCTTCAGGACCAGGACAGAGGCTTCATGCATAACCTGCGGTGCCAATGTGGGAATTCAAGCATCCACCGCCTGGATACCAACAGACTGATACTTTTACCTGTTTCATAGATATTTGTTTCTACCATATTACAATACCCAGTTCTACTCCCAAAAAATCCTTTTTATCCCTGCGAGGAGTATTTCCTGTAATAAACCCCTTTAACTCTTGCTCTGCCTCCTGCTTGTCACTGCATCCCGCGTTTCTCTTATTTTACAAGAGCCAGAACTTAGAATAATAAAGGAAATAGTGTTCTCATAGATAAAGGGCTCCTCCCCATTCGCTTGGAGTGATGTTGTGTTGGATGCACATGTGCGAGTCCCGGGTAGTGCCCCTCCTTACCCTAGAGCGGTAAACCTTAAATCTGACTGAGGTGCAGTACCTCTGTAGCGACTGGACCCTCAGGGGCACCACATTCCCCCCATGTTAAACACAGCACATCCTCAGGCTGAATCTGTTAGAACTCTCCTGTTAGGTTTTTTTTATCTTGCTGGTCACATGACCTTTGTGGCCTATTTAATCCGGCTCCATCCTTCTGGCTTTGCTGGACTTCATTGTAACTTATACTCTTAAGCTAGCCAGGTGCTTTGTTACCTAACTCAGACAGTTTTTGCTTGTCTTTTGACCTCTATGTTCTATATTCTTTGTTTTGCCTTTTGCTGCTACAACTTCTGTTAGGAGGTGTCCATCTTTTCTCCCAGTCCCTAGTCCTTGTAGGGATCCCTCCCTCACATCTATAAGTCTTCGTTCAGACTAGCTGAGGACTTTAGCGGGTCTGATCGCAGGATCAGGTTCCCCGTTACATCGTAGGGATCCAGCTTAGTTCTATTGTAGGGACAGACCTCCCTTCTTTCCTTAGTGCTTGTAGCAGATCAGAACAGAATCAGAGCAAAACAGATGTTAAGAACATGCAAATAATTTTCTGAAATTCATTTCAACATGTAAAACAGTTAAACAGGTAACTCTTGTTTTATGGGAGGCACTCATACTTGAACGTTGTACATAAATAACAAAAACATAAAACAGCGCATTACTCTAAAAAAAAACGTTTTAATTTTATTCAGCAGGTTTCAGTGAGATCTCAATCCGGGGTATCCATCTCATAGTACTCAGTGCAATATGGGGGAATCCATCTCAAAACCTCCATGTAGGCCTGGGTGTAGCTACAGGGCTTCGCTGGTCAACTCGTTGGACTACATTTTGGCCACGCCAGACGGTTTTTATTCTTTGGTCAATTGTAAAATGTAGAGTGTCCTACTTGCACTCTTAAGCTTTGCTATGAAACCAACAAGGAGCACATTAAGTGCTAACTAGAGATGAGCAACTTTGCCTCTGGGAGGTTCGAGTAGGGTTTCGGACCACCCGACTTTCTCAAAAGTCAAGTCGAACGAAATCGGCTGACTAACGGAAAAAGTCGGTGTTCCGACTGAAACCCGACCCCAATGCAAGTCAATAGGGAAGAAAAGTCGGCAGTGAGTGGAGGACAGTAAATACACCTACAGTGCCCATTTCAATGCCAACGACAACAATTCTTATTACTTAATCTTGTCAACCTTAATTTACTTTATAATAAGAGTAATGCATTGGAAACTGGGGGTTATTTGGATAAAGTTGTAGGGGGGCAGGGCTGGCTCCAGGTTTTCGTGGTCACCGGGCGAAGGAGTCTCAGTGGGCCCCTTTAACACATACCACTAGAGTTGAGCGAAACAGGTCTGTCAGATTCATAAGTCGCCGACTTTCGCCAAAGTCGGGTTTCGTTGGCTGAAACCCAACCATAGCATGCAGTAGGCCATGAGGTCAGCAAAACGAGCGCCAAAGTTGATTTTCCCAGAATGCTTTCAGGCGCCTTTTTTCAGCCAATGAGCAAAGACGTACACTGTGGGCAACAAGATGACATGGGCAGAGTCCACGACCATCTTAGAGAAGGGCATTGCAGTGATTGGCTTGCTTTGGGGGGCATCATAGTGTCTATAAAAGCCCTGAGCACCGAGCTCCATTTTACTTCTGACGATCTTAACAGTAGGGAGAGGTTGCTGATGGGGTTTATCAGTTTGGAGAAAGTTAGGGCTGGAAAGAGAAGTTCTTCTGTGCTTGTGCTGATAGCAATTGTGCTGTACAGTTAGTGTGCAGTGACAAGGGAGGATTTTCTTGTGTGCAGCAGCGCTGGTTATTAGACTGCCTGATAGCTGTATTGCTGTGTGTACACTGCTGTGCAGACTGCTTTTTACACAGCACTAATACTTTTATTCTTTTTTTCTGCACAGTTCCCGACCATTCATTTTTTCCCACAACGTATAGAGCTGTACGCTCCTCACACACTACCGTGTACTGGCTGGTATCACAGACAAATACATGCTGACTATCTGTGTGTGACTCCGGAAATATATACGGAGATTGAAATTTTCCCCTACACCGTATACAGCTGTAGCTTCTGATACAGTACTGTATATCTGCTCTTTGTATTACGGTGGAATCCATACTGAGTGAGCATCTGTGTGTGACTCCAGAAATATATACGGAGATTTACATTTTCCCCTACACTGTATACAGCTGTCCGCTTCTGATACAGTACCGCATATTTGCTCTTTGTATTATGGTCAAATCCATACTGAGTGAGCGTCTGTGTGTTTTTTCCGGAAATTAATACGGAGATTTAAATTTTCCTCATACAGTACCATATATCTGCTGGTATTTTTGGTACATTTTTCCAAACATGAGGAAGTATGGTGGAAGAAGCCGCGGATCTGGGCGGGGGGCAGCTGGTACTGATGGTGGTGCATCTGCTGGTAGTGCCAAAAGCACAATAGCATCTAAGGCAGGAGGTGTTGAGCCTACATCATCGTCTGGCTCCAGTAGGCCTGGAAGGCTCCCTTTTATGGGAGTAGGTAAACCGCTTTTAAAACCAGAGCATCAGGAACAGGTTTTGGCTTACATTGCCGATACAGCCTCCAGCTCTATTGCCTCCTCTTCTGAAGTTTCAAAAACTGCAAGCACTGACTCATCAGTGCAGGCTCCTGGTCAGGAACAACACCTTTCCTTGTGTCCTTCACCCCCACGAAAAGTGAAGGATGCGGCAGGCCACACTTCAGATTACTCCCTGGAGCTCTTTTCACATACCATGCCTGGGTTATCAAGTGAAATCTTGAATTCCCCAGTCCAAGATGAATATGACATGGAGTGCACTGATGCACAGCCACTGCTATATGATTCTGCCGGTACATTCACCCAGAGCACTGCATTGCCCTCGCAGTCTATTGAGCCAGATTCTGACCCTGATGAAACTCAGGTGCCCCTTCCCGCATACTATACCACCTTACACGGTGACAGAGAGGAAGGTGCAGATGAAATTGAAGAGGAGGTGATGGATGACCCAGTTGTTGACCCAATTGGCATCCATTGGGGGAAGAGGGTGCCGCTGTCAATAGCTCAGAAGAGGAGGAGGATCCAGAGCAGGCATCGACATCGCAGTTGCGGTTATCTGGCAGGCCCGTAGCAGTCCAAAAACGTGTTAAAAAAAGCAAAAAGAGTTGCAGGACAGCTTGGCCAGATGGTCAAATTAGCACAGCGTGCAAGCCCTGAAAATTTATCCCTTAGTAGGAAGAGTACAGTGTGGCACTTTTTTGACCAAAATCCTATTGATGAGGCAAAGGTTATCTGTAAGAAGTGCGGAAGGACCTTTAGCCGAGGGAAAAATCTTCGACAATTGAATACCAGTTGCATGCTTAGACATTTAAACACCATGAACTTGCAAGCGTGGATGGACTACAAAACCTCACTGGCTTTGAATGCCTACATTGCCAAACTGATCTCATTAGAAATGATGCCCTTCCGTTTGGTTGAAAGCACAGCTTTCTGAGAGCTCATGGCCTACGCTGTCCCACACTATGAACTACCCAGTCGGCACTTTTTTTCTAGAAAAGCCATCCCTTCCCTCCACCTGCATGTGAAAGACCGCATTGTCCATGCACTCAAAAAATCAGTGAGTGGAAAGGTGGACCTCACAACAGATGCATGGGCCAGTAGGCATGGCCAGGGCCGTTACATGTCCATCACTGCGCACTGGGTTAATGTGGTGGATGAAGGGTCTTCAGGGGACAGCGGCAGTGGGACAGTGCTGCCTAGCTCACGGTATAGGCAACAGTTGGCTGTAGGCGTTCGACCCTCCTCCTCCTCCAGAAGCAAAAGCTCGTCGACAGAGCACAGTCGCATGAGCACTCCATCCGCAGCTGCCACGGTTGCACATGAGGTGTCCCACCTTCGAACAGCTAGTGGTAAGCGTCAGCAGGCTGTTTTAAAGATGATGTCTTTGGGCGAAAACAGACACACCACGGAGGTACTGGCAGACTTTTTGCAGCGAGAAACTGAGTCATGGCTGGGCAGTCTACATCTTGAGCCAGGCAAGGTAGTCAGTGATAACGGACGCAATTTTATGGCGGCCATAGCCCTGTCAAAACTCAGACACGTACCTTGCCTGGCTCACACCTTGAACCTGGTGGTGCAATGCTTCATAAATAATTATCTGGAGTTTCCAGCCCTGCTCCATAAAGTGCAAAGACTGTGCTCGCACATCCGTTCCTCGCCTGTAGACTCCAGTCGTATGCAGAGGCTGCAGTGATCGCTCCACCTCCCCAAGCACCACCTAATCATAGACGTTGCAACAAGGTGGAACTCCACCATGAACATGGTTGAGAGGCTGTGCGAACTGAGGCAGGCTGTAATGCATTTGTGGGAGGATACATGGGCAGGCAGTTTGAGGGCAGACATCGAGTTGTCGGGTGTGCAGAGGTCAAAGCTGAAAGACCTCTGTAAAGTCCTTCAGTGTTTTGAGGAATGCACACGGCTGGTAAGCGCAGACGACACCATCATAAGCATGAGCATCCCACTTATGCGTCTGCTCATGCAAACTTTGATGCACATTAAGGATCAGGCGTATGCAGCGAAGGAGGTAGAGGAGGAGAAGGAGGAAAGCCTTGATGACAGTCAGCCATTGTCTGCTCAGGGAACTGTCCTGGACGAGGTGGAGGAAGAAGAGGAAGAGGAGGAAGAGGGGGATGATTATTTGGGGAGGAGGATGCTTCTGAGGGGGCAAGAGAAAATGTTGGGTTGCCAAGGTCAGGTACAGGGTTTGTGCATGACTGAAGGGATGTGGATTTGGCTGAAAGTGCTCCTCCACCCACCACTGGCAGTGCATCATTGACACCTGGAACATTGGCTCACATGTGTGATTATGTCTTGCGGATCCTAAAAAGGGACCCCCGCATTGTCAAAATTATGAAGGATGACGACTACTGGTTGGCCAGCATAATCGATCCACGCTATAAAGTCAAATTACAGAACATCATGCCACAGTAGAACCTAGAGCTACTATTGGTGAGCAAACAAGCAACTCTGGTAAACCGTTTGTTAGAGGCATTCCCAGCACACAGCAGCGGTGCAGGTTCTACCACGAGCCGTACTGGGCCAAATGGAAGAAATGTTCATGTTACACACAGCCGAAGTGGCATTGGAGACAGTTGTTTAATGACCATGTTGTGGTCTGATTTCTCAGTAACGCTCACACGACTGGTAATACTGAATCGATTGCAACAGACAGGAGACAGCACAGTTGTCAACTGTGGTTCAAAATTACCTCTCCTCCCCTATCGATGTTCTCCTCACAGTTCATTACCCTTTGACTATTAGGCCTGTAAACTGGACACCTGGCCTGAATTGGCACAATATGCCTTACAGGAGCTCGTTTGCCCTGCTGGTAGTGTGCTATCAGAAAGAGTATTCAGTGCTGCTGGATCAATCCTGACAGAAAGAAGGACCCGGCTGTTGACCCAAAATGTTGGTGATCTCACCTTCATTAAAATGAACCATGCCTGGGTTTCAAAGGATTTTGTGCCACCTTCCCCTGATGACACATAGGTTGCCAGCAAAATGGCTTGCTTTGTCCTCCTCTTCCTCCGACTTCTCCAATTCCTCCATTGAATCTGCTAAACATCCAGCCTACACCTCAACATATGCCAGTTTTTCCACCTCCCTAACTGGGCTGTACCCCCCAGGGCCTGCGTCAGCACCTGGCGCACCCGGGCAAGTGCCGGGGCCCTGAGCAGGTGGGGTGGCCCACTCGTCTTCAGAGACAACGGCCTACTATGAGAGGCCCTGTGCCAGTTCTCGGCACCCACGAGTGTGCCCCCCCTGCTTGCTCAGGACCCCAGCACTTGCAATACTTACCTCTCCCTACTCCGCTGCTGTGACATCTTCCGCGTTTCCTGACAGTGACATTGGGTCAGAGAGCACGATGACGTCACGTCTGTGCACCCTCTGCCTGAACAGTCACAGTGCAGAGAGCCGGAAAATGGCGACGCTGAGGAGTCCAGAGTAGAGCAGTGCCCAGTGAGGAGTGGTATTTCATTTAAGTAATGTTTGGAGCAATATATGGGAGCTTTATACACTGGAGAATTACATATGGGGCCCATCATACACTTGAGCATCATAGATAGGGCCCATTATACACTGGAGCATCATATTGAGCCCATTATATACTGGAGCATCACATGGGGCCCATTATACACTGGAGCATTATAAATGGGGCCCATTATACACTGGAACATTATAAATTTTGCCCATCATACACTGGAGCATCATATACTGGGCCCATTATACACTGGAGTATTATATATGGGCCCATCATACACTGGAGCATTATAAATGGGCCCATCATACACTGGAGCATCATATACGGGGCCCATTATCACTGGAGCATCATATATGGTTCCCATTATACACTGGAACATCATATATGGTGCCCATTATATACTGGAGCATTATATATGGGCCCATCATACTCTGGAGCATCATATACGGGGCCCATTATACACTGGAGCATCATATATGGGGCCAATCATACACTGGAGCATCATATACGGGGCCCATTATACACTGGAGCATCATATATGGGTCCCATTATACACTGGAACATCATATATGGTGCCCATTATATACTGGAGCATTATAAATGGGGCCCATCATACTCTGGAGCATCATATACGGGGCCCATTATACACTGGAGCATCATATATGGGGCCCATTATACACTGGAGCATCATATGGGGCCCATTCTTTATATCGCATCATATGGGGCACATTATATATGGAGCATTATATATGGGGACTAATATATTTGGAGCATTATATGGGGCTCATCATACACTGGAGCATCATATATCGGGCCCATCATATACTTGAGTATCATATGGGGTTCAATATTTATGGGGCATCATATACGGCCCTTTATATATTCAGCATCATATGGAGCACATATGGGGCCTATTCTGTATGGAGAATTATATGGAGCCCATTCTGTATGGAGCAATGTATGGGGCCCATCATATACTGTATGGAGCTTTATATGCGACTTATTATACAGTATGGAGCAATTTGTGGGCTCATACTCTATGGGGACCATCCTATACTGTATGGCACATTATATGGGGACCATTATATACAGTAGCATTATGTGGAGCTCATCATATACTGTATGGAACATTATATGGGACCAATTATGTACGGAGCAATATATGGGGCTCATTATTCTGTATGGAGCAATATATGTGGCTCATTATACTGTATGAAGCATTATATTGGGCCCATTATTCTGTATGGAGCATCACATATGGGACTCATTCTGTATGGAGCAATATATGAGGCCCATTATTCTGTATGGCGCACTATCTGGTGCCCATAATACTGTATGGAGGACTATACCGTCCGGTTTTTGAGCTTTTGCAGAATTTACAATAGATATCACTCATGTAATGTAAGAAGTGAAGTATTTGGCATTGTACTATACCTATATTTCTCTGCCGTATCGGAGCATCATGAATTGTGGTATGTGTTAAAGGGGCCCACTGAGACTCTTTCGCCCGGGGCCCACGAAAACCTGGAGCCAGCCTGCCCCCCCACAACTTTAGCCAAATAACCCCCAGTTTTCAATGCGTTACTATTATTGTTAAGTAAATGAAGGTTGACAAGCTTAAATAATAAGAATTGATGTGTTGGCATTGAAATGGGCACTGTAGTTGTGTTTACTGTCCTCCACTCCCTGCCGACTTTTATTCCCCATTGACTTGCATAGGGGTCGGGTTTTCGACTCCGACTCGACCTTTTCTATTAGTCGGACGACTTCGTTCAACTCGACTGTTGGGAAAGTCGGGTGGTCCAAAACCCGACTCGACCCTCCCGGAGGCAAAGTCGCTCATCTCTACATACCACAATTCGTGATGCTCCGATACGGCAGAGAAATATAGGTATAATACAATGCCAAATACTTCACTTTATACATTACATGAGTGATATCTATTGTAAATTCTACAATAGCTCAAAAACAAGACAGTATAGTCCTCCATACAGTATTATGGGCACCACATAGTGCGCCATACAGAATAATGAGCCTCATATATTGCTCCATACAGAATAATGAGCCCCATATATTGCTCAAATCATAATTGGTCCCATATATTGTTCCATACAGTATATGATGAGCTCCACATAATGCTCTAGTATATAATGGTCCCCATATAATGTGCCATACAGTATAGGAACGGTCCCCATAGAGTATAATGAGCCCCACATATTGCTCCATACAGTACAAGTCTCATATAAAGCTCCATACAGTATATGATGGGCCCCATATAATACTCCATACAGAATGGGATCCATATAATGCTCCATACAGAATAGGCCCCATATGTGCTCCATATATAAAGGACCCCATAAATAATGAATCCCATTTGATGCTCTAGTATACAGTCATGGCCAAAAGTTTTGAGAATGACACAAATATTATATTTTCACATGATCTGCTTCCCTCTGGTTTTTATGTGTGTTTGACAGATGTTTTTATCACAGACAGAAATATAATTGCAAACATATGAGTAACAAAAGCTTATATTGACAGTTAGAATGAGTTAATGCAGCAAGTCAATATTTGCAGTGTTGACCCTTCTTCTTCAGGACCTCTGCAATTCTCCCTGGCATGCTCTCAATCAACTTCTGGACCAAATCCTGACTGATAGCAGTCCATTCTTGCACAATCAATGCTTTCATTTTGTCAGAATTTTTAGGCTTTTGTTTGTCCACCCGTCTCTTGATGATTGACCACAAGTTCTTAATGGATTAAGATCTGGGGAGTTTCCAGGCCATGGACCCAAAATCTCTATGTTTTGTTCTCTGAGCCATTTAGTTATCACCTTTGCTTTATGGCAAGGTGCTCCATCATGCTGGAAAAGGCATTGTTGATCGCCAAACTGCTCTTGGAGGGTTGGGAGAAGTTGCTCTTGGAGGACATTCTGGTACCATTCTTTATTTATGGCTGTGTTTTTAGGCAAGACTGTGAGAGAGCCGATTCCCTTGGCTGAGAAGCAACCCTACACATGAATGGTTTCAGGATGCTTAACAGTTGGCATGAGACAAGACTGGTGGTAGCGCTCACCTTGTCTTCTCCGAATGAGGCGTTTTCCTGATGTCCCAAACAATCGAAAAGGGGATTCATCAGAGAAATTAACTTTACCCCAGTCCTCAGCAGTCCACTGCCTGTACCTTTTGCAGAATATCAGTCTGTCCATGATGTTTTTTTCTGGAGAGAAGTGGCTTCTTTGCTGCCCTCCTTGAGACCAGGCCTTGCTCCAAGAGTCTCCGCCTCACAGTGCGTGCAGATGCACTCACACCTGCCTGCTGCCATTCCTGAGCAAGCTCTGCACTGCTGGTAGCCCGATCCCGCAGCTGAAACACTTTTAAGAGACGTCCTGGCGCTTGCTGGTCTTTCTTGGGCGCCCTGGAGCCTTTTTGGCAACAATGGAACCTCCCTCCTTGAAGTTCTTGATGATGCGATAGATTGTTGACTGAGGTGCAATCTTTCTAGCTGCGATACTCTTCCCTGTTAGGCCATTTTTGTGCATTGCAATGATGACTGCACGTGTTTCTTTAGAGATAACCATGGTTAACAGAAGAGAAACAATGATGCCAAGCACCAGCCTCCTTTTAAAGTGTCCAGTGGTGTCATTCTTACTTAATCATGAAAGATTGATCTCCAGCCATGTCCTCATCAACACCCACACCTGTGTTAATGGAGCAATCACTGAAAAGAGGTAAGCTGGTCCTTTTAAGGCAGGGCTGCAATGATGTTGAAATGTGTTTTGGGGGATAAAGTTAATTTTCTAGACAAATATTGACTTTGCAAGTAATTGCTGTTAAGCTGATCACTCTTTACAACATTCTGGAGTATATGCAAATTGCCATTAGAAAAAGTGAAGCAGTAGACTTTGTAAAAATTAATATTTGTGTCATTCTCAAAACTTTTGGCCATGACTGTACTCAAAATGCCTCTCTGGTGTATTAAACGCCGTCTTCCATTCATCCCCGTGCTTAATACGAATAAGGTTATACGCCCCCCAGAGGTCAAGCTTGGTAAACCAACTAGCACTTTTCACTCTGGAAAACAGGTCAGAAGTCAAGGGTAATGGATATTGATATTTCATAGTGATCTTATTCAGGAGGCGATAATCAATACACGGCCTCAATGAACCATCCTTTTTGGCCACAAAGAAAAAACCGGCGCCCAAGGGCGAAGGGGATGGTCTGATATGTCCCTTCACCAATGACTCCTTGATATAAGATCGCATAGCATCATGTTCAGGTACAGATAAATTAAAAAGGCGACCTTTAGGAAATTTACCACCAGGCACTAGTGTTGAGCGATAGTGCTCGATATCTAAAAATATCGTATCAAAATTGTATCGCCGATAGCACTAAATATCGTCGATATCCGATTCCGATACCGGAATTCCAATGTAAGTCTATGGGAACAAAATATCGCAACAAAAAAAACCCTTTCTTTCGTTGTAAACACAAAATATAACACATAAATACATAAATATATATATATATATATATATATATTATACATGTCATTGTGACATATATATATACATATATTTATAGTTTATACACTTCTACATAGTAAAATAGACTCTGATTCAATTGCCGGGTAAAGCCGTGACATACCCCATAGAAGTCGACGGGCTCGGTGCTGAGTACCCCCAAAACCTCTGGCTCTGTGCGACTCAACTTGGGCGTCACGAACAGGATTCTGTAGCTCGCTATAAGCGAGTCCTGTGTGCCTGAATTGAACTGGTTTTGTGCTTGAGAATTGCTAAAATCATCAGAGAATGTATTTGCCATTTTTCAGCCATATTGCGTCACGACGAGGCACTGGTGAAGAAGAAGGGCGTGCTCTTCATGGGTGTACACTCACTCAGTGACGCGAAAACGATGGCTCTAAATGGTACTGCAATGTAAGATCGTGCCCCACAGCTCTTCAGTTCCGCCTCCTCATCCTCCTCAGTGTGCGGAAACTAACACGAAGGTCCCGCCTCCCTACAAAAGAGGGGCCCTCTCCAGATGCTAATGACACATGTGACTTGGCAGAGATGGCTAATGGACACGAGCAGAAGTGTGAAGGGATGGAGCAGTCAGAGCTCTCCCCCCACGGAAGCGACCCGATCGCCACGGAACCACCGTTGGGCACCCGGCCTGGAAACCCTCCTACGCTGCAAGAAGCGGAGGATACCCTAAGAGGCCTGGCCCGGCACCGGGAGAGGTCCCAGGATGGAAGCCAGCTGGCGTGCCCTAAAACTAAACTTGGAGCGGCGCCAATCCCTCTTACCTGAAGTGTCTGTACCGGAAGGTGAGGCACCCGTTCTGGTAGAGGAGCCCTTGCAATGTGATCCGGTTGACGTTGTCGCAGTGGAGGCACCCGTTCGTGCAAAAAACTCTGCACCGGCAGCACCCCAGATCCCGCTGTCTGCCCCCGTCGCTGAGACAGAAGAAGGACACCCGTCCTCATGGAGGAGGCCGCGCAGGCACCAGAGCACTACCTGCCTGTACCGGAGCCCCGACTGTCATCTGTTCCAGAGCCGGCTGCTTCCTCCGCAGGTGAGCGCCGCCAGGACTGGGGGGCGCCAGGAGAGCTGCCGCAAACCGGACAATGTAAGCTGCAGTTTGATGGTGGAGACATGGAGCAGCTGGTGGAGGAGAATTTCAACCGGCGTCAGGAGGAAGAGTGTAGACGTTGGGAGCGGGAAGCAGAGCGACAAAGGGAGCAGCGAGAAACCCAAAAGCTTCGGCAACGTAACCTGGAGAAGGACCGGGCAGATAAGGACCGGATGAGAAAGGATAAAGGAACCCTGTGGGAGCCGCGGCGTAAGGGTGCAGTACGGAGCTTTAAATTGAAAGGTGGTTGGGGCTTCATCCAGGAGCCTGGACTTTATTTAGAAGTTTTTGTGAACCGGCGGGAGTGGAGGCTCACCTCCCAGAAGGACACCCGGGAGGGACCTGTTGCCAGGAGACTTGGTGACTTACACCCGACACTGGGGTTACAATGGATGGTACGCTCTAAATGTTACCAGGTGCGACCCCTACTCCCCAGAGTGTCAGGAACCTGTGAGACCCTCGGAGCCTTCAGCCTCCCACATCCAGGCCTCTGCAAAAGTGCCCACCCCACGCCGTAAATCTCCCAAGCCTCCGTCAGTGGTCTCCTCAGCAGCCCCAGCTATGGACATGATAAGTATAGCTGGCCCTGTACCCGACGCCTGTTAGGCCCCCTGGGGTTCGTTCAGTCCGGGACATAGGGTTCCAGACCCGGAGGGAGATGAAAGAGGTGGCCACACAGACCCAGATAGCGGGTCACGACTCACTGTACAGGCCACACGACGTCATCAGGTCCTGGTGGTCCTTGGTGCCTCGGATGTTTGGCAAGCATCGAAGAGTACCAGGTGGTACCTGGAACACCCCTGCCAAAGAATTATAAATAACCCGGACAGGGTCCCTGTATGTAAATAGTTAAATTGTTTATGTACCCGGACGGGTGAATGTTCATAAAAAAGTTTTTTAATTTAATAAAAAAAAACAAACACAGTTTTCATTACTTTTATTACAGTCTCATCCTGCGACGCCATCGATCTCCTGTAAAAAAATGAAAAAAAAAAAAAAGTATACCACCTGACCGACGCAGTCCATAGTAACGAGTGTCCCACGACGATCCAGCTCTGCTACATCAGAATGACAGGCAGAGCCTGTCATCCCGGCGCAGCACAGCTGATTACCTGCTTCCCCGGCGGTGACGTCATCGGACTGGTTTACAGCCGGGATTAACCTGCAGTCACTGCAGTTATCGCGAAAAACTGCATGTGACCTCCAGGGAGAAGATAATGGCGGCCATCAAGCAGTCCAGGACGTGACCGCCGGAGATCTTCTGCCAGGTAAGTGCCGCTGACTCTGACAGACCCGACCGACGGACACTCACAGTGACAGTGACAAATCCGATTCCGGTATTCGATAAGACGAAAATATCGAAACAATTATCGAAAGGCCGATAGAGCTAATATCGGCCGATAGCCGATATTTGCAGTATCGTATCGCTCAACACTACCAGGCACTAATTCAGTAGCGCAATCGTAGCTCCTGTGAGGGGGCAAGGATGCAGATTTACTTTCACTAAATACATCCGAAAAATCAGTCAAAAAGTCAGGAACATCCTGAGACTGGGGAGAGGCAGGAAAAACAGGAGTGCCAGCATTAACACATTGGCAGCCCCAACTGGTCACAGACACAGATTTCCTATCCAAAACAGGATTATGAATCTGCAACAAGGGAAACCCAGAACAATAATGTCATTCAGATTATGCAACACCAGAAATTTGCAACTCTCCTGATGATCTGGTTCAACCCTCATTATCAACTGAGTAGAAAATTGGGGTTTATTCTCCGCCAAAGGGGTTGAATCAATACCCAATAGGGGAATAGACTTCTGCAGGGGTATCATGGGAAAGCCACAACGTTTGGCAAAGTCGAAATCCATCAGGTTAATAGCTGCTCCTGAATCAACAAAAGCCTGAGCCGAAAATGTGGACATGGAGCAAATCAGGGTAACAGTCAACAGAAATTTAGTCTGAACACTACTCAAGTCAACTGAGCGCGCAAAACGTATTCCACGCTTAGGGCAGATGGAAATAGCATGAGAGGCGTCACCACAGTAGAAACATAACCCATTGTGCTTTCGAAATTCATGACGCTGTGCCCCAGAAGTCACTCCATCACACTGCATGGGCTCAGGAGCTGGCCCACAAGGCAACACCATCTCACGCATACCTCTGCGCTCACGCAAACGTCTGTCAATTTGAATAGCCAAAGACATAGAATCATTGAAAATCAGAGGGTACAGGGAATCCCATCATAACGTCCTTACATTCTCTGACAGACCCTTCCGAAAAAGGGCTGCCAAAGCATCATCATTCCATTTGGTCAGGACTGACCACTTTCAAAATTTCTGACAGTACAGTTCTTCGGCTTCACAGCCCTGACTTAATGCCAACAAGGTCTTCTCAGCCTGATCAGTGACATTAGGTTCATCGTACAACAACCCCAGAGCCTGAAAAAATACATCAACATCATTCAAAACAGGATCCCCAGGTGTCAGGGAAAAAGCCCAATCCTGAGGGTCGCCGCGCAGTAGAGAGATGACAATTTGAACCTGCTGTGCTGCGTTCCCTGAGGATTTAGGCTTCAAGGCAAAAAACAACTTACAGTTATTTTTGAAATTCAGAAATTTAGCCCGATCCCCCAAAAACAAATCTGGCATGAGGATCCTAGGTTCCACAACCGGCAACCCAGCAAGATAGGAAGCAATACTCCGAACCTCAGTGGCAAGCTGATCCACACGGCCAGACAACTGTGCAAACTAAATTGAGAGAATAAAAAATTAAATCCTCCTCAGAACCCAGAGAGAAAGAGGGAAAAAATGCAACAAACAGAAAAAAAAAATAAAAAATCTCTGACAACTCTGACAACTTTTTTCTTTCCACACTATTTTTCCCTTCTGTGAGTACCATATAATTTTAGTTTTGGGCCGGTGATACTGTTATGTTTAGGTAGCTGAGGAGAAAAAGCAAAAACGGTAATACACCAGAGAGGCTGGAACCTATTGGATTGCAGTAACCTGAACTAACCACACAACTAGAGGTAGCCGTGGAGCGTTCCTACGTTGATCCTAGACGCCTCGTCACAGCCTGAGAGATAACTACACCTAAAGGCAGAAAGATGAAAGCTATCTGCCCTGGAGCAGATCCCCAAAGAAAATAGGAAGCCCCCAAACATATAATGGTGGTTAGACAAGAAGATAGCACGGACACAGACAGAAAATAGAATGAGCAAACGTTGGGGCCCAATCTGTCTAGACAGAAAAGTACAGGAAAGAATTCTGACTGCAATCCAACAAAAACCCTAAAAAATACCAGCACTTCTGATTGCCAAAAAACCTGAGATCACAAGATCTCTACCACCTAAGTCAGATCTCTGGTGTAACAAAACTAAGCCGCAGCCACTGAAAAAACAGGAAAAGCAAATGAACAAATGACAGTGGCTACAGATAAATTGAGAGGAGCACAGGCCCCAGAAGGGGACCCGGCTGCCTCCACAAAAGTGCAGAAAACTATGAAAAAAGGAAGCACAAAAAGAAAAGCAGAAAATATATCTTATCTGAAAGAAGCAGGTGCAGGCAAGACTCCAGCAACTTCCAAATGAACCAGGAACCACAATTGAGACAAGAACAATTGATCACCGGCAACCATCATGGGAGGGAACCTCCCTTATATCAGTCCAATCAGTGAACCCAGATTGCCATTCCTCGCTGAAAGGTTCAGTACTTTCTGTAACCACCAGAGGGAGCCTCTACTCAGAAACCATCTCTAGCACAGTCACAACAGTGTCCCAAGCCAATAGCCTCATATCCTGTCGGGCGATGTCCTCCTGGTCCCCTTGACCTTATGTGGATGCCTTTTCAGTGATTGTGTGTGGATTTTGCTGTTGCACATACAGTTACCACAGCCTCCAGTTTGCTAGCTGAGTCCTGCAGTCTCTCCACTAGTCTGGGGCCGGTCCCCCCACTGCGAACTGGTTCCTCCACCCGACTACAGTCAGCCTGAATTCGGGCACCACGGGTGGATTCCTCGCTTTCCTGGCCCCTAGGACCACTTTCTTCTAGAAGCTTCTCTGCTCCTCTCACTCCCAGCAACAGCTCATCTCTCTAGCTCACTCCTCCACCAACTGACTACTTTCCCTCCAACTGTCAGACTACACTCCTGCCTGAATTGGTGCTCCTCTCCATTCCCTTGGAGAGATGTCGTGTTGGATGCCCATGTGCGAGTCCCGGGTAGTGCCCCCTCCTTACCCGAGAGCGGGATACCACATCTCTGGCTGAGGTGCAGTACCTCTGTGGCGTTTGGACCCTCAGTGGCTCCACATTTACATCTACTCATTTACATGTTTTGTGACTCTGCTTACCTCTGGTTACCATTTTGTCCACACTCTTCTTCCTGCTGTACCAGCACATCTCCACACCAATTCCCCTCTTTGTGCCATTATTAGTGTTGAGCGATACGATAATGCAAATATCGGCTATCGGCCGATATTAGCTCTATCGGCCTTTCGATATGATATTTGATATTTTTGTCTTATCGAATACCGGAATCGGATTTGTCACTGTCACTGTGAGTGTCCGTCGGTCGGGTCTGTCAGGAGTCAGCGGCACTTACCTGGCAGAAGATCTCCGGCGGTCACGTCCTGGACTGCTTGATGGCCGCCATTATCTTCTCCCTGGCGGTCACATGCAGTTTTTTCGCGATAACTGCAGTGACTGCAGGGTAATCCCGGCCGTAAAGCAGTCAGTCCGATGACGTCACTGCCGGGGAAGCAGGTAATCAGCTGTGCTGCGCCGGGATGACAGGCTCTGCCTGTCATTCTGATGTAGCAGAGCTGGATCGTCGTGGGACACTCGTTACTATGGACTGCGTCGGTCAGGTGGTATACTTTTTTTTTTTTTTCATTTTTTTACAGGAGATCGATGGCGTCGCAGGATGAGACAGTAATAAAAGAAATGAAAACTGTGTTTTTTTTTTTATATAAATTAAAAAACTTTTTTAGGAACATTCACCGTCCGGGTTACATAAACAATTTAACTATTTACATACAGGGACCCTGTCGGGTTATTTAGACTTCTTTGGCTGGCCTCTCCCAGGTACCACCTGGTACTCTTCTTGAGATTGCCAAACATCCGAGGCACCAAGGACCACCAGGCCCTGATGACGTCGTGTGGCCTGTACAGTGACGTCGTGACCCGCTATCTGGTCTGTGTGGCCACCTCTTTCATCTCCCTCCGGGTCTGGAACCTATGTCCCGGACTGTACGAACCCAGGGGCCTAACAGGCGCCGGGTACGGGCCACGTATCGATATCATGTCCATGGGTGGGTCTGCTGAGGAGACCACTGAGGGAGGCTGGGGAGATTTACGGCGTGGGTGGGCACTTTTGCAGAGGCCTGGATGTGGGAGGCTGAGGCTTCGAGGGTCTCACAGGTTCCTCACACACTGGGGAGTAGGGGGTCGCACCTGGTAACTTTAGGGCGTACCACCCATTGTAACCCCAGTGTCGGGTGTAAGTCCCCAGTCTCCTGGCAACAGGTCCCCCCGGGTGTCCTTTGGGAGGTGAGCCTCCATGTCCCGCCGGGTCACAAAGACTTCTAAATAAAGTCCAGGCTCCTTGATGAAGCCCCAACCACCTTTCAATTTAAAGTTCCGTACTGCACCCTTACGCCGCGGCTCACTCAGGGTTCCTTTATCCTTTCTCATCCGGTCCTTATCTGCCCGGTCCTTCTCCAGGTGACGTTGGCGAAGTTTTAGGGATTCTCGCTGCTCCCTTTGTCGCTCTGCTTCTCTCTCCCAACGTCTCCACTCTTCCTCCTGACGCTGGTTGAAATTCTCCTCCACCAGCTGCTCCATGTCTCCACCACTCCACTGCAGCTTACAGTGTCCGGTTTGCGGCAGCTCTCCTGGCGCCCCCCAGTCCTGGCGGCGCTCCCCTGCGGAGGAAGCAGACGGCTCTAAATCAGATGACAGTCGGGGCTCCGGTACAGGCAGGTAGTGCTCTGGTGCCTGCGCGGCCTCCTCCATGAGGACGGGTGTCACTTCTTCTGTCTCAGCGACGGGGGCAGACAGCGGGATCTGGGGTGCTGCTGACGGTGCTGCGGTTTTTGCAGGAACGGGTGCCTCCACTGCGACAACGTCAACCGGATCACATTGCAAGGACTCCTCTACTAGAACGGGTGCCTCACCTTCCGGTACAGACACTTCAGGTAAGAGGGATTGGCGCCGCTCCAAGTTTATTTTTAGGGCACGCCAGCTCGCTTCCATCCTGGCGACCTCCTCCCGGTGCCGGGCCAGGCCTCTTAGGGTATCCTCCGCTTCTTGCAGCGTAGGAGGGTTTACAGGCCGGGTGCCCAACGGTGATTCTGTGGCGATCGGGTCGCTTCCGTGGGGGGAGAGCTCTGACTGCTCCATCCCTTCCCACTTCTGCTCGTCGTGTCCATTAGCCATCTCTGCCAAGTCACATGTGTCATTAGCATCTGGAGAGGGCCCCTCTTTTGTAGTGAGGCGGGACCTTCGTGTTAGTTTCCGCACACTGAGGAGGATGAGGAGGCGGAACTGAAGAGCTGTGGGGCACGATCTTACATTGCAGTAACATTTACAGTGGGCGGCCATCGTTTTCACGCCACTGAGTGAGTGACACCCACGAAGAGCACGCCCTTCTTCTTCACCAGTGCCTCGTCGTGACGCAGATATGGCGGAAAAATGGCAAATACATTCTCTGATGATTTTAGCAATTCTCAAGCACAAAACCAGTGCAATTCAGGCACACAGGACTCGCTTATAGCGAGCTACAGAATCCTGTTCGTGACACACAAGTTGAGTCGCACAGAGCCAGAGGTTTTTGGGGTACTCGGCACCGAGCCCGTCGACTTCTATGAGGTATGTCACGTCTCTACCCGGCAATTGAATTAGAGTCGATTTTACTATGTAGAAGTGTATAAACTATAAATATATGTATATATATATATGTCACAATGACGTATATATTATATATTATATATATGTATTCTATGTGTGTATATTTAGTGTTTACAAGGAAATAAAGGTTTTTTTTAATTTCGATATTTTGTTCCCATAGACTTACATGGGACTTCCGCTATCGAAATCGGATATCGACGATATTTAGTGATATCGGCGATACAATTTCGATACGATATTTTTAGATATCGAGCAATATCGCTCAACACTAGCCATTATGTATGGCTTATATTTTATTCAGGTATTTGTTTAATAAAAATTTTCTTTGGTGGTTTTCTTGTACTCCATTTTTCTTTGGATCTTACATTTCTGGGAGTATTCCATCAAGTAAAATATTTTTTGCATTAATGCATTTATTCTGGGAGCGAGGTTTTAGCCTCTCTCTGTCTTGGTGATAAAAATAGCTTTTTTTGACATCTGTTCTAAAACCATAAGTAAGATGCTGGGTGAGAAGGAGACAACTGTTGGTGCAATAGTAAGAAAATGGAAGAAATACAAAATGACTGTCAATTGACATCAATCTGGGGCATCATGCAAAATCTCACCTCGTCGGGTATCCTTGATGATAAGGAAGGTGAGAGATCAGCATAAAACTACATGGGGGAACTTGTTAATGATCTCAAGGCAGTTGGGACCACAGTCACCAAGAAAACTATTGGTAACTAGTGTTGAGCATTCCGATACTGCAAATATCGGGTATCGGCCGATATTGGCTGTATCGGAATTCCGATTCCGAGTTCCGATATTTTCGTCTTATCGGATACCGGAATCGGGATTGTCACTGTCAGTGTCCGTCTGTCGGGTCTGTCAGGAGTCAGCGGCACTTACCCGGCAGAAGATCTCCGGCGGTCACGGGCTGGACTGCTTCATGGCCGCCATCTTCTTTCCCCGGCGGTCACATGCAGTTTCTCGCGATAACTGCAGTGACTGCTGGGTAATCCCGGCCGTAAAGCAGTCAGTCCGATGACGTCACCGCCGGGGAAGCAGGTAATCAGCTGTGCTGCGTTGCAATGACAGGCTCTGCCTGTCATTGCGATGTAGCAGAGCTGGATCGTCGTGGGACTATCGTTATGGACTGCGTCGGACAGGTGGTATACTGTTGGTTTGTTTTTTTTCTTTTTTTACAGGAGATCGATGGCGTCGCAGGAATGAGAGAGTAATAAAATAAATGAAAACTGTGTTGTCTCTTTTATTTCATTAAAAGACTTTTTTCTTGCTGTGTCTTTTTTTTATACATTTAATAACTTTGGGATTAATAATGGATCGGTGTCTTATTGACGCCTATCCATTATTAACCGGGCTTATTGTCACCGTGCAATCAACGGTGACAATAACCCCTTATTACCCCGCTTGCCACCGCTACAGGGCAAGTGGGAAGAGCCGGGTAAAGTGCCACAATTGGCACATCTTTTGATGCGCCAAATGTGGGGCTGCTGTAGCCTGGTATTATCAGGCTGTTGAGGGCCAAAATCCATGGGCCTTGACAGTCTTTTAATACCAGGCCGCAGCAGTCTGCATTTTACTTGGCTGGTTAACAAAAATAGGGGGGATCCCCACGCCGTTTTTTTTTTCGAGGGGATCCCCTATTTTTGTTAACCAGCCAAGCTAAGCAGACTGCTGTGGCCTGGTATTATCAGGCTTGCAAGGTCCATGGATATTGGATCCTTACCAGCCTGAAAAACCAGGCCTCAGCGGTCTGCTTCATCTGGCTGGTTAACAAAAATAGGGGGGACCCCACGCCAATTTTTTTCGAGGGGATCCCCTATTTTTGTTAATCAGCCAAGATATGCAGACTGCTGTGGCCTGGTATTATCAGGCTGGCAAGGTCCATGGATCTTGGCTCCTTAACAGCCTGAAAATCCAGGCCTCAGCGGTCTGCTTCATCTGGCTGGTTAACAAAAATAGGGGGGACCCCACGCCAATTTTTTTCGAGGGGATCCCCTATTTTTGTTAATCAGCCAAGATATGCAGACTGCTGTGGCCTGGTATTATCAGGCTGGCAAGGTCCATGGATCTTGACTCCTTAACAGCCTGAAAATCCAGGCCTCAGCGGTTTTCTTCATCTGGCTGGTTAACAAAAATAGGGGGGACCCCACGCCAATTTTTTTCGAGGGGATCCCCTATTTTTGTTAATCAGCCAAGATATACAGACTGCTGTGGCCTGGTATTATCAGGCTGGCAAGGTCCATGGATCTTGGCTCCTTAACAGCCTGAAAATCCAGGCCTCAGCGGTTTTCTTCATCTGGCTGGTTAACAAAAATAGGGGGGACCCCACGCCAATTTTTTTCGAGGGGATCCCCTATTTTTGTTAATCAGCCAAGATATACAGACTGCTGTGGCCTGGTATTATCAGGCTGGCAAGGTCCATGGATCTTGGCTCCTTAACAGCCTGAAAATCCAGGCCTCAGCGGTCTGCTTCATCTGGCTGGTTAACAAAAATAGGGGGGACCCCACGCCATTTTTTTTTCGAAGGGAACCCTATTTTTGTTAATCAGTTCCCTCTGACGTCACTGATTGTGTCCCTGGCTGACCTGAAGTGAAAGTGGAAAGCAATCAATTAAGCTTTCCACTTAAGGGCCCGTCTCACATAGCGATATCGCTACCGAGATCGCTGCTGAGTCACTAGTTTTGTGACGCAGCAGCAAGCTCACCAGCGATATCGCTGTGTGTGACATTCAGCGACGATCAGCCCCCCTGCCGGGTATCGCTGATCGTCGCTGAAATGTCAGGACCTTTTTTTGATCGCTGGTTTCCCGCTGACAGGCACACATCGCTGCGTGTGACAGGCGGGAGACCAGCGATCCGCTGGTAACCAAGGTACACAGCGGGTTTCCAGGCGCGGGGCTGTGCCTAGAAACCCGCTGTGTACCTTGGATACCAGCGCCCTGATGCAGGGAGCTGGTATCCAAGGTACACAGCGGGTTTCCAAGCGCTGCGCGGTGCCTGGAAACCCGCTGTGTACCTTGGTTACCAGCGGATCGCTGGTCTCCCGCCTGTCACACGCAGCGATGCGTGCCTGTCAGAGGGAAACCAGCGATCAAAAAAAGGTCCTGACATTTCTGCGACGATCAGCGATACCCGGCAGGGGGCTGATCGTCGCTGAATGTCACACACAGCGATATCGCTGGTGAGCTCGCTGCTGCGTCACAAAACTAGTGACTCAGCAGCGATCTCGGTAGCGATATCGCTATGTGAGACGGGCCCTTAAGCGATGTTACCCGCAGTGTCGCTGTCCCAGATCGCTGCCTGAGCTGCCTGTTTGGCAGCTCAGCAGCGATCATGTAGCGATACACCAGCGATCCTGACAAGTGCATATCGTTGTCGGGATCGCTGGTGTATCGTTATGTGACACCCAGCCTTTACTCTCCTGTCAGGCAGGAGAGGAACTCATTCATTTGGGGTTTACTGTGAGGCTGCAGCATTAGCTGCGGTCCCTGCAGTAAACATTAACCCTTTCTGAAGGATTACACCGTGGGACCTGACTGTGCATGGGATAGGTAAGAATAATTTTGCTTTTTTATTTTATTTTTATTACAGGAAATGGTTTTTGCATAAAAAAAAGGGTCAAAAAACTGTGTCTTTATTTAAATAAAAGATTTTTAATTAAAAGTGGGTGTTTTATTTTTATTTCATGCAATAGGATAATAATTGATAGTTGCTAATTGACAGCTCTCAATTATTAATGGCTTAAGGTCCCTTTCAATAGCAAGGTGGCTTTAACCCCATTATTAACCCATTCGCCACCGCTCAGGGCAAGGGAATAGAGGGCAAAGTGCCAGAAAGGCGAATCTAATTATAAATTTGTCTTTCTGGGGTGTCGGGGGGGCAGATTTAGTACCGGGGGGGGCAAAAATAATAGTCCCCTCTGGGCTTTTACTCCCCCACCACTGGTTGCTGTCCTGGTTGCAAAATAGGGGGAACCCACGCATTTTTTTTCACAATTTTACCCCTAAATAATATAACAGTCATTGAATTTGTGACACATATATATATATATTTATATTTGTAGTTCATAACACTCTCAATAGATAATGCCGCAATTCCAATTCCCGGGGCTTTTGTAAAAAGCAGAACCGAATAAAGACACTTGGGTGTACATAGGGTTAACCATGTCTTTTCGTCCTTTGCATCAATTTTGCACAAAACAATTAAATCAGACTAGTGTGCAAAATTTCACACCTGTAGGGTTAATTAAAGGGTAAATTCGAGCAAAAAAGCCGGTTTTTTTTAAACGAATTTACACCTTTAAAATTAACCCCCTACAGGTGTAAATTTTTGCACACTAGTCTGATTTAATTGTTTGTGCAAATTAGATAGCAAAGGACATAAAAGACATGGTTAACCCTAGACACCAAGTGTCATTTCATGTCGGGTACATGAAAGACACTGGTGTCAAAGGGGTTAACCATGTCTTTTATGTCCTTTCTATCAAAGGCCGGATCACACGGCGACAAAATCGGACGACTGCAATCGATAAATACGCATTGAGTCGGACCTAGGTTAATCATGGAGCAGCTCCCAGTATCAAATTTTTTGTGGTCCGTTTTAAACGTCCGGTACAAGCAGCATGTGCATTGTCACCTTGTCTCGACAATCGCCAAGCAATCATGGGAGCGATGAAAAATCTGATTACAAACGGACCAACTGTTGACTTGCGATGAATCGCATCGGTGTCCTTTAGAAAAAGCCGGCAATTTCATCCCCCCCTAACTGAAAAAATCACACTGACAGTTTAATAAAAGACTAGAAAGAAAAAATAATCACATGAAAACACATACATATAATATACAGTCATTGTGCTGTATATAACATATATTATAGTTCCTAACTTCTACATACTGTAAACCCTAATTCCCAATTGCCGGGTTTTGTGAAATCACAGAAGCCGACATGAAATATACATTGTTTCCCACATTTAAAACCATGTAATTTCATGTATTTTTATAATGTTTGAAACATACAATTACATGAGGTATTTGTGCAAAATTTCAGAAATGTGGGGGGTTTTAATTAAAGGTGTAATTTTCGTTGAAAAAAAATGCGTGGGCTCCCGTGATTTTCTCCACCAGACAACAAAGCCAAAGCGAGTGGGGAGATAATAATAGCCCAGGGAGGGTCATTTTTTTGTTCCCCCCCCTGGCTACAAAACTGCCCCAGCACCCCAGAAAGGCAAATCTATAATTAGATTCCCCTTTTGGCACTTTGCCCGTCTTTCCCATTGCCCTGTAGCGGTGGCGAATTGGGTTAATCTCACCTTACGTCACCTTGCAATTGAAAGGTGACCTTAAGGCAGGTTAATGATTGATAGCTTCAATTAACAACTATCAATTATTAATCCTTTGAAGTAAATAAAAAAAACACCACACTTTAAGAATAAATAATTTTAATGAAAAAAAAACATTTTTTTGACCATATTTTTTTTACACTAAATCCGTGCGAAGCCATTGATCTTAAAATAAAGAAAAAGAAATAAAACAACATTATTCTTACCTATTTTCCCCTGATCTGTCACTCCCACCTGTAATCCTTCACAAAGGTTTTAAATACTTTGACCAAGCGTGCAAGTAATCCGCATGCTCAGCTCAAAGCCTGAATGAATAATTTCTCTCCTGGCGACAGGAAGGATGGTTTCATAAGAATTAATTATTGTTTCCACTTTCCCTTTAGGTCAGGTCCTCGTTAAAATTGGCAAGAAATCAATTAAGCTCCATTCATGAATCTATTCCTTACTTTCCCTGGGAGAGGAATTTTTCATTCAGGGGTTCAGGTCGAGACAGCATTATTAGCTCTCTGCGACCGTAACCGTTAACCCTTTCTGATGGTTACACCGTGGGACCTGACTGTACTCGGATTGGTAAGTAAATTTTGCTTTTTTTTTTTTTTTTATTAAGGAAATGGTTTTAAGCAGGAAAATAAAAAAAGGCAAAAACTGTGTATTATTTAATTAAACTTATTTTTTATTAAAGTGTGTGTGTTTGATTTTTCTTTCATACAAAGATTAATAATTATAGTTGCCTAATTGACAGCTATCAATTATTAACCGGCTTTAAAGTGACCTTCATTGCAAGGTCATTTTAACCCCCCTTATTAACCCATTCGCCACCGCTACAGGGCAATGGGGGAAAAGACGGGCAAAGTGCCAAAAGGGGAATTAATTATAGTTTTTCCTTTCTGGGGTGTCTGGGGGCGATGTTAGTACCAGGGGGGGCACAAAAAAATGTACCCTCCCTAGGCTATTTTTATTCCCCCACCGCTTGCTTTGTTTCCTGGGGAGAAAATACAGCGGGGCCCACGCATTTTTTTTAACGAATTTACCCCCTTTAATTAACCCCTACATGTCGAAATTTTGAAACAATACTCATGAATTGTAATGTTTCAAACATTAAAAAATACATGAATTACATGGTTAAATGTGTGGAAACAATGTACATTTCATGTCGGCTTCGTGATTTCACTGAAGCCGGAATTGAATTGCGGCATAACAGTATTTGGGAAGTGTAAAACTATAAATTAAATGTAAATATATATGTCACAATGAATATTATTATATTTTATATATATAATATTGTAATATCTATTCTTTCTTTTTGGCATTTAAAAATTTCTTTGGATCCATTATATGTCAGTTTTGCAAGCCGCGAGAAATCTCGCAAGTTTGGATGAAATCGGTGTTACAAGGTACCACACATGCATTTAAATCGCACTTTGAAGGAAAATCGGATGCAGAAGATGTGTATTTTTTATTTTGATCCGAATGTCGACCGTCTAAAACGACCGATTTTTTGTGGTTGTGTTGACTCCAGCCAAATTTTCAAAACAATAAATCAACTATGGTCAAATTTCACACCCGTAGGGTTAAATTTAAAGGGTAAATTTTAGCAAAAAAAGTCCGTTTTTTTTTACAACGAATTTTCACCTTTTTAAATTTAAACCCCCACAGGGGTGAAAATTTTTCACACAAGTCTGATTTAAATTTTTTGTGCAAAACAATAGCAAACGACATGAAAAACATATTAACCCTAGTAACCAAGTGTCATTTCAAAGTCGGGTGCTTCTGTCTTTTCACTGAAGCCGCTTTACCCGGGAATTGAAATGAGAGGGTATTTTACTATGTAGAGGAAAAACTAAACATTATGTAAAATAAAAGTCACAATAATGTAATAATATATTTGTTTCTAGTGTGTATATTTTTGTGGTTTACAAGGGAAAAAAAAGGGTTTTTTTGTTGCGTATTTTTTTCCCATAACTTCATGGGACTTCCGGTACGGATGGGTATCCCGATATTTTAGTGATATCGGGGTCCCCTTCCGATTCGATACTTTTTGGGTATCGAAAGTATCGCCCAACTTATTGGGAACAC
>JARQOD010001255.1:0-60405 GCA_033576555.1 Oophaga sylvatica
CCCTTTCTTTTAGCTGCCACCAGCTACGGCTTTTGATGAACAATTTATCAAGAGGGTCCGTAGCAACCCCAAAACAGTAGCGTGTGCTTCAGGCACGTGCAGATTCGTTTATAGAGCAGGAGAAACAAACTAATAAATTTATAGGTTTATTCCTTAAAAACAGGCAGTGCTTATATAATATAAAAAGATGTAACAAACTAGACAATATCGTTATGTACAGATGCAGTTATAAAATAAAATGGGATTAAGAATGAAAGATAACTCACATGGTTGTTAGATCATTACAGGCAAGCCAGGCTGGGGGAAGGAGCCACACGTCATAGTTCATTGGGAGATCTCTTACTCAGCACATCCCAACAGAAAGAATCCTCGTAAGGAACTTCACTGTAAGACTTATGCATGTCAGCTTCTGACCTCACAAAAAGGGCTGGTCCTCTGGCCACCTCCCCTGGCTGCAAGCTATGGTTTGAGCTCTGCGATATCATAAGGTTCATAACTCATCCTGTGAACCTATCAGAATAACGGCAGACCTATCAATGATCTCACTCTAGAATGACGGTTCCAATGAGCCCACACTTGGGTGGGCTAGTTCATGGGGCACCCGAGAATTCTGTTGGAGTTACGGGTTTACCAGTACCACGGGAACGATGCCCATCGGCGCATGGTTCAACACAGTAACTTTCGTGTTTCTAGCGAATGCTCCCACCGTGTTATTAACCAAAAAAGAATAAATACTACAACATGGCTGCTATAGGAAGAAAGCACGTGTTCGGACAATGCAGGACCCCTGCGGTGAAGCGGGAAAACTTCCAGCACTGGCAGCTCACATTACACTGCCTGAGTGCAGGCTGACAGGGGGGGGGGAGGGGGTTGTAGTTCTAGCAACAGCACAAGACATGAAGCTTGCAATATCATCACACCTCCCCCCTTTAGAGAGCGCTACGGAGGCATGACCTGTCGGTAATCCGACATGCGCACCTCAGCGGGTTCGCCACGTCGTGATAACCCATCAGCATTCCCATGATCACTGCCTTTCTTGTGTTGTACGGCAAAATCATACTGCTGCAGGGCCAGGCTCCAGCGTAGCAACCTACCATTGGTTCCGGACACTGTGTGCAGCCAGCTCAGAGAGTTGTGGTCGGTGACCACCTTGAAGGTGCGCCCGTACAGGTAGGGCTGCAAACGTTGCAGTGCCCAGACCATGGCCAGGAACTCCTTCTCGATGGTGGAGTATGCCACTTCCCTTGGCAGAAGTTTCCGGCTCAGGTACAACACGGGGTGCTCCTGGTTCCCCGAATCAACCTGGCTGAGTACAGCACCGAGGCCAAATTCGCTGGCGTCAGTCTGTATCAGGAAGGGCCGACTGCTGTCGACGGCTCTCAACACTGGAGAGCTGCACAGGGCTGTTTTCAAAGATCGGAATGCCGCCTCACAGCCATCTGTCCAGTTGACTGTTTGGGGTAGACCGCCCTTGGTGAGGTCCGTCAAGGGTTTTGCAACGGCGCTATAGTTCGGTACGAAACGCCTATAGTACCCTGCAGTGCCCAGGAAGGACTTCACCTGCTTTTTGGTCCTGGGGGTGGGCCAGGACACGATCGCGTCCACTTTCTCGGGCTCTGGACTCATGGAACCCCCACCTACCCGGTGCCCCAGGTAGTGGACCTCCCTCATGCCCATCTGGCATTTTCCTGGCTTGATGGTCAGACCTGCCTGGTGAATACGCTTGAGCACCTCCTGGAGATGCTGAAGGTGTTCCTCCCAGGTGGAACTGAAGACGGCAATGTCATCCAGGTACGCCACAGCGTACTCCTCCAGTCCCTGAAGCAGGTGGTTGACCATCCGCTGAAAAGTGGCAGGGGCATTCTTCATGCCGAAAGGCATGACCGTGGACTCGTACAGTCCAAAAGGGGTGATAAAGGCAGATTTCTCCTGCGCCGCAGGGCTCAGGGGAATCTGCCAGTATCCCCGGCTCAGATCCATGATGGATATGTACTTGGCATTCGCCAACCGCTCCAGCAGATCCTCGATGCGTGGCATTGGGTGCGCATCAGAGGTAGTGATGGCGTTGAGCCCCCTGTAGTCCACGCAGAACCGGGTGGTCCGATCCTTTTTTGGCACGAGAACTACGGGTGAGGCCCACGCGCTTTTGGACTGCCGGATCACCCCCAGCTGCAACATCTCATGGATCTCCTGGCGCATAATCTGCTGCACTTCCTCAGAGATCCGATAAGGTGTCCGCCGTAACGGGGCGTGATTCCCGGTGTCCACCTCGTGGACTGCCAACTTGGTCCTTCCGGGTCGGTTAGTGAACACGGCCCGAAAGGATTCCAGAGTGGTCAGCAACTGCAACCGCTGGGAGGCGGTTAGCGAGGCATTTACCTCCATGTCCTCAATGGACCCATTGGCATTAGCTTGGGCCAGCATGTCTAGGAGGGGATCCTCTTCCCCGTCCTCGGGCAGATTGCAGACCGGTAGGACGCAGGCTTCACGTTCGTGATGGGCCTTCATCATGTTGACGTGAAAGGCCTTGCGCCTACCCCGAGTGTGGTCAAGCGTGACCACGTAGGTGGCTGGGTTGAGCTGTTGGTGCACGACGTACGGGCCTTCCCAGGCTGCCTGAAGCTTATCCTTTGGTACGGGGACCAGCACCCACACCTTTTGACCCACCTGGTAGGTCCGCTCCCGGGCGTTCTGGTCGTACCAGTGCTTCTGGTCAGCCTGAGCCTGCGTCATGTTGTCATGCACCAACTGCGTCAAGGTCTGCATCTTGTCGCGGAAGCGCATGACATAACCCACGATGGACACTTCCGTGGGGTTTGGCTCATCTTCCCAGGATTCTCTTATCAACCCAAGGGGTCCCCGGACTCGCCTACCATACAGGAGCTCGAAGGGGGAGAACCCCGTCGAGGCCTGCGGGACTTCTCTGTAGGCAAATAGCAGGTGTGGGAGGTACCGCTCCCAATCGCGTCCCTGGGTCTCAACCAGCATGCGGAGCATCTGTTTGAGGGTACCGTTAAAGCGCTCACACAAACCATTGGTCTGTGGGTGATACGCACTCGATACCATACGCGTCACCTGCATTTTGCTGCAGAGAGCCTTCATTAGGCGAGACATAAATTGGGTCCCTTGATCGGTAAGCACCTCCCTGGGAAATCCTACCCGTGAAAAGATGGTCACCAGTGCATCCGCCACCTTATCTGCCCCAGTTGAGGACAGAGCTACTGCCTCCGGGTACCGGGTAGCGTAGTCTACCACAGTCAGGATGTATTGCTTTCCAGAGCTGCTGGGGACGGCCAGCGGGCCCACTATGTCCACCGCGATCCTCTGGAAAGGCTCCTCTATCACTGGCAACGGGATCAGGGGAGCCTTAAGAGCAGGCCCCGCCTTCCCCACTCTTTGACAGGTGATACAGGAGCGGCAGTAGTTAGTCACATCTGTCCCCATCTTGGGCCAATAGAAGTGTTGAGACAGCCGTGCCTTAGTTTTGCTGATCCCCAAGTGTCCAGCGAGTGGAATCTCATGGGCAATCCTCAACAACTCACCTCGGAACTGGTGCGGGACGACCAGCTGTTTCCCCCTCAACCACTCCTTTTGGGAATCTCCGGGTACTGTCTCCCGGTACAACCTTCCTCGTTCCCAGAACACCCTCTCCTTATCAGTCACGGAGGTGGGCGTCTCGGCGAGGTGCCTCAAGTTCCCCAGGCTCGCATCTGAGTGCAGAGCGGCCTGGAACTCCTGGCTGGAGGCAGCCAGAAGTGACGTCAGGGTTCCTTCCTCACTGGGACCCTCTGGGACCGGCTCTGGGTCCACCTCTGGTTCAGTCTCTCCTGTAGCGGAGGAGGGTCCAGATGGCAGGGCGCTACCTGCGATCCGGGCACTCTGACTGCGGGTGACAGCAGCTACATATGCAGTCTCCCCGGGGATTTCTATAGACCCATCAGCCTGCGCTGCTATGGGCTCTACCTCCCCATCCACCCCCAACACTTCAGGAGCAGTGCTACTTATGGGCCAGTTACCTTCCTCGGTGGCACTGGTCAGTGTCATGGCGTCACCTTCCTCCCGGTTCCCATGCACCTCCCCATTTCCTTGAGCACTGTCGCTTGCTCCTGCTAGGGGTTCCTCAGCCGCCTCACTCCGCAGAGCGACGGGACTGAACGCTCCTGTACCTGTGGACACATCTACCACTTCAGAGAAAGGGTTAACAGATTCAGATGGCACAGATACATCACTATCAACATCAGTCCTAGGGAAAGAAAGGTTATCAGTTGCATCATCACTTCGCAAAGCATTAGCAGGTAACACAATCAGTTTCCCATCATCATCAACATCAACATCATGGTTAACATTAACCTTATCATCAGATTGGGAAGGGGTGTCAGGGACATAGTACGCCACCATCCTCCCCAGATCAGTCCCCAATAAAACATCAGTGGGCAGGTTTTCGGACACCCCCACTTCCTTCACCCCGCTCCCGGTACCCCAGTCAATGAAAACTCGGGCTATCGGCAAGGGGTAGTGGACGCCCCCAATCCCTGTGACAGTTAGGGTTTTCCCCGGAATCAACTCTTCAGGGGCCGCCAGTTCGGGTCGGATGAGGGTTCGCTCAGCCCCGGTGTCCTTGAGGCCTGTAGCAAGACGGGCCCCCACGCGGACGGGCTGCACGTTGTCATCAACCCTCCCCACCACACCACCCACCAAAAGAACAGAGGCGTTGGGCCTGGAGGCCTTGGCTGGGGGGTTCTTCTGCCTCTCCGGACAGGTGGCGCTGATGTGACCAGTCCTTTTACAGGAGAAACACTGGCGGGGGTCTGATGTAGGCCTGGCGCTGGCAAAGGGGATAGTGCCTCCAGAGGGACGACTGGCAGGGGCACTGGGGTTGGTTGCAGGCTTACCCCCTCCCCAACGGGTGGTGACGGCCTTCCGCACTTCGGGTTTCCGGTTGGCCTCATAGCTGTCGGCGATCCGGGCTGTTGTGACCGCGTCCTCTGGTTCTCGGTCCAGGATGAACTGTCGGACCTCAGCTGGGCACAGATGCAGGAACTGGTCTTTGATCATCAGGTCTTTCAGCTCCTCATAGGTGTCAACTGACAGTCCATGGATCCACTGGTCAAAGTGGTTCCGGAGTCCTTGCACCACATCGCTATAACTGTCGTGTGGGCCACGTTGGAGGTTCCGGAACTTCTTTCGGTATACCTCAGGGGTTAGCTGGTACTTGGCAATCAGGGCCTGCTTGATGGCCTCATAGTCACTGTCTTGATCTGGCACGAGGGAAGCGAACGCCTCCAAAGCTTTGCCCTTTAGCCCGGGGGTCAAGTACCTGGCCCATTGGTCGGCAGGCAGCCGGTACTGTCTGCAGACTTTCTCAAAGGCCCGCAGAAAAGTGTCCAAGTCTCCTTCCTTTTCCAGCACAGGAAAGTGCTCCGGCCGGGGCTCGGGACTCTGAGAGCTGCTGGGTGTACCGCTCTGGGCTGTGGAGGGCATTGCCCCTTGTCTGAGCAGCTCCAGTTCATGGGCTCTCTGAGCTTCCCGCTCGGCTCTCTCAGCCTCCCGCTCGGCCTCTCGCTGGGCTTGGCGCTCGGCTCTCTCAGCCTCTCGCTGTTTGGCCTCTCGCTGGTCGGCTCTCTCTTGAGCTTGCTGGATCAGCCTCAGGCGTTCTTCCCGGTTGTCAGCGGTGAGTCCCTCCAGGGCCGCCCGCAGGTAAGGGTCCACCTCTCTCTGGGTGTAAGCAGTCAGGGGTTGGGCCTCTGCTCCTGCGCCCGCCACGCTCCGATGCTCGCCCAGCTCCTTCAGGGCCTGGACCAGTTGGCCTTTGGTTCGGTTCGTGTGGACAAGGCCGTGGTACTTGCAGATTCCCACAAGGGTGTCCTTGCTCTGCTTGTCGAACCAACTTGCTCCTATGGTAGCCATGGTTGCCAAATAAAAGATAGGATAGAAAAACAAAGAGAAGGAGGGGTAACCGCAAGTACACACAATTGTCTCAGGACTAATAAACACTGAGTCTGTTCTCCAAAACTTTAGCTGCAGGGTCGCTGAAGAACCGTGCAAATTTTTTAGTGAATGGAATGATTGCTCAAACCAGATCACTAATGCTCTATAATCCCACCGCTTGCCACCAATATGTGATGAACGGGCACACAGTCTGCCACACGGTAGCCTGGGGGTCACGGCTTGTGATCCCACCGCTGCCACCACATGTGAGGGAACGTGCACACACACGACGGCTGCTGCAGTCCGACCCAGTAAACTGCAGGGATTTATAACTATCCCACTTCCACTTAGGAACTTGCAGCTCTCTGGCGCCCCCCTTACCCTCAGGTCAGTCAGGGAACTGCACCTAGGATAATTAGTCGCCAGACGGGTCACTTGGATGTGTGCTGGCTATTGGGCACGCTGCAGTGAGGGAATTATAATTACTCCTGGCTGCAGCCAGGCAGTACCCTTATAAACCCCGCTGCGTCACTGCCAGCGTCACCCAATAGATTAACACTTTACACCCCTTCCTTTTAGCTGCCACCAGCTACGGCTTTTGATGAACAATTTATCAAGAGGGTCCGTAGCAACCCCAAAACAGTAGCGTGTGCTTCAGGCACGTGCAGATTCGTTTATAGAGCAGGAGAAACAAACTAATAAATTTATAGGTTTATTCCTTAAAAACAGGCAGTGCTTATATAAATAAAAAGATGTAACAAACTGAGACAATATCGTTATGTACAGATGCAGTTATAAAATAAAATGGGATTAAGAATGAAAGATAACTCACATGGTTGTTAGATCATTACAGGCAAGCCAGGCTGGGGGAAGGAGCCACACGTCATAGTTCATTGGGAGATCTCTTACTCAGCACATCCCAACAGAAAGAATCCTCGTAAGGAACTTCACTGTAAGACTTATGCATGTCAGCTTCTGACCTCACAAAAAGGGCTGGTCCTCTGGCCACCTCCCCTGGCTGCAAGCTATGGTTTGAGCTCTGCGATATCATAAGGTTCATAACTCATCCTGTGAACCTATCAGAATAACGGCAGACCTATCAATGATCTCACTCTAGAATGACGGTTCCAATGAGCCCACACTTGGGTGGGCTAGTTCATGGGGCACCCGAGAATTCCATTTCTCGGGTTCTGTTGGAGTTACGGGTTTACCAGTACCACGGGAACGATGCCCATCGGCGCATGGTTCAACACAGTAACTTTCGTGTTTCTAGCGAATGCTCCCACCGTGTTATTAACCAAAAAAGAATGAATACTACAACATGGCTGCTATAGGAAGAAAGCACGTGTTCGGACAATGCAGGACCCCTGCGGTGAAGCGGGAAAACTTCCAGCACTGGCAGCTCACATTACACTGCCTGAGTGCAGGCTGACAGGGGGGGGGAAGGGGGTTGTAGTTCTAGCAACAGCACAAGACATGAAGCTTGCAATATCATCACACCACTTTCCAGCGGATGGCCAACCACCTGCTTCAGGGACTGGAGGAGTACGCTGTGGCGTACCTGGACGACATTGCCGTCTTCAGTTCCACCTGGGAGGAACACCTTCAGCATCTCCAGGAGGTGCTCAAGCGTATTCACCAGGCAGGTCTGACCATCAAGCCGGGAAAATGCCAGATGGGCATGAGGGAGGTCCACTACCTGGGGCACCGGGTAGGCGGGGGTTCCATGAGTCCAGAGCCCGAGAAAGTGGACGCGATCGTGTCCTGGCCCACCCCTAGGACCAAAAAGCAGGTGAAGTCCTTCCTGGGCACTGCAGGGTACTATAGGCGTTTCGTACCGAACTATAGCGCCATTGCAAAACCCTTGACGGACCTCACCAAGGGCGGTCTACCCCAAACAGTCAACTGGACAGATGGCTGTGAGGCGGCATTCCGAGCTTTGAAAACAGCCCTGTGCAGCTCTCCAGTGTTGAGAGCCGTCGACAGCAGTCGGCCCTTCCTGGTACAGACTGATGCCAGCGAATTTGGCCTCGGTGCTGTACTCAGCCAGGTTGATTCGGGGGACCAGGAGCACCCCGTGTTGTACCTGAGCCGGAACCTTCTGCCAAGGGAAGTGGCATACTCCACCATCGAGAAGGAGTGCCTGGCCATGGTCTGGGCACTGCAACGTTTGCAGCCCTACCTGTACGGGCGCACCTTCAAGGTGGTCACCGACCACAACCCTCTGAGCTGGCTGCACACAGTGTCCGGAACCAATGGTAGGTTGCTACGCTGGAGCCTTGCCCTGCAGCAGTATGATTTTGCCGTACAACACAAGAAAGGCAGTGATCATGGGAATGCTGATGGGTTATCACGACGTGGCGAACCCGCTGAGGTGCGCATGTCGGATTACCGAGAGGTCATGCCTCCGTAGCGCCCTCTAAAGGGGGGAGGTGTGATGATGCTGAAGCTTCATTTCTGGTGCTGTTTCCAGAACTCTCCTCCATAGTACTACAACCCCCCACCGTTTGCAAGCACAGGGCAAACTACCCCTCCCTCCTTTTCTCTGCAGCTCACGCTTCCCTTCCCCCCCTGTCAGCCTGCACTCAGGCAGTGTAATGTGAGCTGCCAGTGCTGGAAGTTTTCCCGCTTCACCGCAGGGGTCCTGCATTGTCCGAACACGTGCTTTCTTCCTATAGCAGCCATGTTATAGTATTCATTCTTTTTTGGTTAATAACACGGTGGGAGCATTCGCTAGAAACACGAACGTCACTGTGTTGAACCATGCGCCGACGGGCATCGTTCCCGTGGTACCGGTGAACCCGTAACTCCAACAGAGCCCGAGAAATGGAATTCTCGGGTGCCCCATGAGCTATGTCACCCAAGTTTGGGTTCATTAGAACCATTATTTCAAAGCAAGATCATTGATAGGTCTGCCATTATTCTGCTAGAGTTCCCCGCTGAGTTATGAACCTTATGATATTGCAGAGCTCAGACCATAGCTTGCAGCCAGGGGAGGTGGCTAGAGGACCAGCCCTTTTTGTGAGGTCAGAAGCTGACATGCATAAGTCTTACAGTGAAGTTCCTTTTGGGAATTCTTTCTGGTGGGATGTGCTGAGTAAGAGATCTCCCAATGAACTATGACGTGTGGCTCCTTCCCCCAGCCTGGCTTGCCTGTAATGATCTAACAACCATGTGAGTTATCTTTCATTCTTAATCCCATTTTATTTTATAACTGCATCTGTACATAACGATATTGTCTCAGTTTGTTACATCTTTTTATATTATATAAGCACTGCCTGATTTTTTTTAAGGAATAAACCTATAAATTTATTAGTTTGTTTCTCCTGCTCTATAAACGAATTTGCACGTGCCTGAAGCCCTACGCTACTGTTTTGGGGTTGCTACGGACCCTCTTGATAAATTGTTCATCAAAAGCCGTAGCTGGTGGCAGCTAAAAGGAAGGGGTGTAAAGTGTTAATCTATTGGGGGACGCTGGCAGTGACGGAGCGGGGTTTATAAGGGTACTGCCTGGCTGCAGCCAGGAGTAATCATAATTCCCTCACTGCAGCGTGCCCAATAGCCAGCACACATCCAAGTGACCCGTCTGGCGACTAATTATCCTAGGTGCAGTTCCCTGACTGACCTGAGGGTAAAGGGGGGCCAGAGAGCTGCAAGTTCCTAAGTGGAAGTGGGATAGTTATAAATCCCTGCAGTTTACTGGGTCGAACGGCAGCAGCCGTCGTGTGTGTGCACGTTCCATCACATGTGGTGGCAGCGGTGGGATCACAAGCCGTGACCCCCGGGCTACCGTGTGGTGGACTGTGTGCCCGTTCATCACAGTATCAGCTGCAGGTCACTAGTATCTCTCTCTGGTCACTCAGTATAAGTATCAGCTGCAGGTCACTAGTATCACTCTCTGGTCACTCAGTATCAGCTGCAGGTCACTAGTATCTCTCTCTGGTCATTCAGTACCAGTATCAGCTGCAGGTCACTAGTATCTCTCTCTGGTCACTCAGTACCAGTATCAGCTGCAGATCACTAGCATCTCTCTCTGGTCACTCAGTACCAGTATCAGCTGCAGGTCACTAGTATCTCTCTCTGGTCACTCAGTACCAGTATCAGCTGCAGGTCACTAGTATCTCTCTCTGGTCACTCAGTACCAGTATCAGCTGCAGGTCACTAGTATCTCTCTCTGGTCACTCAGTATAAGTATCAGCTGCAGATCACTAGTATCTCTCTCTGGTCACTCAGTATAAGTATCAGCTGCAGGTCACTAGTAGCTCTCTCTGGTCACTCAGTATCAGTACCAGTATCAGCTGCAGGTCACTAGTATCTCTCTCTGGTCACTCAGTACCAGTATCAGCTGCAGGTCACTAGTATCTCTCTGGTCACTCAGTATCAATATCAACTGCAGGTCACTAGTATCTCTCTCTGGTCACTCAGTATCAGCTGCAGGTCACTAGTAGCTCTCTCTGGTCACTCAGTATAAGTATCAGCTGCAGGTCACTAGTATCTCTCTCTGGTCACTCAGTATAAGTATCAGCTGCAGGTCACTAGTATCTCTCTCTGGTCACTCAGTATCAGCTGCAGGTCACTAGTAGCTCTCTCTGGTCACTCAGTATAAGTATCAGCTGCAGGTCACTAGTAGCTCTCTCTGGTCACTCAGTATAAGTATCAGCTGCAGGTCACTAGTATCTCTCTCTGGTCACTCAGTACCAGTATCAGCTGCAGGTCACTAGTATCTCCCTCTGGTCATTCAGTATAAGTATCAGCTGCAGGTCACTAGTATCTCTCTCTGGTCACTCAGTATCAGCTGCAGGTCACTAGTATCTCTCTCTGGTCACTCAGTATAAGTATCAGCTGCAGGTCACTAGTATCTCTCTCTGGTCACTCAGTATAAATATCAGCTGCAGGTCACTAGTATCTCTCTCTGGTCACTCAGTATCAGTATCAGCTGCAGGTCACTAGTATCTCTCTCTGGTCACTCAGTATAAGTATCAGCTGCAGGTCACTAGTATCTCTCTCTGGTCACTCAGTATAAGTATCAGCTGTAGATCACTAGTAGCTCTCTCTGGTCACTCAGTATCAGTATCAGCTGCAGGTCACTAGTATCTCTCTCTGGTCACTCAGTATAAGTATCAGCTGCAGATCACTAGTATCTCTCTGGTCACTCAGTATCAGTACCAGTATCAGCTGCAGGTCACTAGTATCTCTCTCTGGTCACTCAGTATCAGTACCAGTATCAGCTGCAGGTCACTAATATCTCTCTCTGGTCACTCAGTATAAGTATCAGCTGCAGGTCACTAGTATCTCTCTCTGGTCACTCAGTACCATTATCAGCTGCAGGTCACTAGTATCTCTCTCTGGTCACTCAGTATAAGTATCAGCTGCAGGTCACTAGTATCTCTCTCTGGTCACTCAGTATCAGTATCAGCTGCAGGTCACTAGTATCTCTCTCTGGTCACTCAGTATCAGCTGCAGTCACTAGTATCTCTCTCTGGTCACTCAGTACCAGTATCAGCTGCAGGTCACTAGTATCTCTCTCTGGTCACTCAGTATAAGTATCAGCTGCAGGTCACTAGTATCTCTCTCTGGTCACTCAGTACCAGTATCAGCTGCAGATCACTAGTATCTCTCTCTGGTCACTCAGTATCAGTACCAGTAGTCAGCTGCATCACTAGTATCTCTCTCTGGTCACTCAGTATAAGTATCAGCTGCAGGTCACTAGTATCTCTCTCTGTTCACTCAGTATAAGTATCAGCTGCAGGTCACTAGTATCTCTCTCTGGTCACTCAGTACCAGTATCAGCTGCAGGTCACTAGTATCTCTCTCTGGTCACTCAGTATAAGTATCAGCTGCAGTCACTAGTATCTCTCTCTGGTTACTCAGTATAAGTATCAGCTGCAGGTCACTAGTATCTCTCTCTGGTCACTCAGTACCAGTATCAGCTGCAGGTCACTAGTATCTCTCTCTGGTCACTCAGTATAAATATCAGCTGCAAGTCACTAGTATCTCTCTCTGGTCACTCAGTATAAGTATCAGCTGCAGGTCACTAGTATCTCTCTCTGGTCACTCAGTATCAGCTGCAGTCACTAGTATCTCTCTCTGGTCACTCAGTACCAGTATCAGCTGCAGGTCACTAGTATCTCTCTCTGGTCACTCAGTACCAGTATCAGCTGCAGATCACTAGTATCTCTCTCTGGTCACTCAGTACCAGTATCAGCTGCAGGTCACTAGTATCTCTCTCTGGTCACTCAGTACAGTATCAGCTGCAGGATCACTAGTATCTCTCTCTGGTCACTCAGTACCAGTATCAGCTGCAGGTCACTAGTATCTCTCTCTGGTCACTCAGTATAAGTATCAGCTGCAGATCACTAGTATCTCTCTCTGGTCACTCAGTATAAGTATCAGCTGCAGGTCACTAGTACTCTCTCTGGTCACTCAGTACCAGCTGCAGGTCACTAGTATCTCTCTCTGGTCACTCAGTATAAGTATCAGCTGCAGGTCACTAGTATCTCTCTCTGGTCACTCAGTATCAGTATCAGCTGCAGGTCACTAGTATCTCTCTCTGGTCACTCAGTATAAGTATCAGCTGCAGGTCACTAGTATCTCTCTCTGGTCACACTCAGTACCAGTATCAGCTGCAGGTCACTAGTATCTCTCTCTGGTCACTCAGTATAAGTATCAGCTGCAGGTCACTAGTATCTCTCTCTGGTCACTCAGTATAGTATCAGCTGCAGGTCACTAGTATCTCTCTCTGGTCACTCAGTATAAGTATCAGCTGCAGGTCACTAGTATCTCTCTCTGGTCATCAGGGGGGGGGGGGGGGGGGGGGGGGGGGGGGGGGGGGGGGGGGGGGGGGGGGGTACAGTATCAGCTGCAGGTCACTAGTATCTCTCTCTGGTCACTCAGTACCAGTATCAGCTGCAGGTCACTAGTATCTCTCTCTGGTCACTCAGTATAAGTATCAGCTGCAGGTCACTAGTACTCTCTCTGGTCACTCAGTACAGTATCAGCTGCAGGTCACTAGTATCTCTCTCTGGTCACTCAGTACCAGTATCAGCTGCAGGTCACTAGTATCTCTCTCTGGTCACTCAGTATAAGTATCAGCTGCAGGTCACTAGTATCTCTCTCTGGTCACTCAGTATCAGTATCACTGCAGGTCACTAGTATCTCTCTCTGGTCACTCAGTACAGTATCAGCTGCAGGTCTAGTATCTTTAGTATCTCTCTCTGGTCCACTCAGTACCAGTATCAGCTGCAGGTCACTAGTACTCTCTCTGGTCACTCAGTATAAGTATCAGCTGCAGGTCACTAGTATCTCTCTCTGGTCACTCAGTAAATATCAGCTGCAGGTCACTAGTATCTCTCTCTGGTCACTCAGTATAAGTATCAGCTGCAGATCACTAGTATCTCTCTCTGGTCACTCAGTACCAGTATCAGCTGCAGGTCACTAGTATCTCTCTCTGGTCACTCAGTATAAGTATCAGCTGCAGGTCACTAGTACTCTCTCTGGTCACTCAGTATAAGTATCAGCTGCAGGTCACTAGTATCTCTCTCTGGTCACTCAGTAAAGTATCAGCTGCAGGTCACTATATCTCTCTGGTCACTCAGTATAAGTATCAGCTGCAGGTCACTAGTATCTCTCTCTGGTCACTCAGTATAAGTATCAGCTGCAGGTCACTAGTATCTCTCTCTGGTCACTCAGTATAGTTCAGCTGCAGGTCACTAGTATCTCTCTCTGGTCACTCAGTAAATCAGTACCTAGTATCTCTGGCAGTATCACTAGTCACTCTCTCTGGTCACTCAGTACAGTATCAGCTGCAGTCACTAGTATCTCTCTCTGGTCACTCAGTATCAGTATCAGCTGCAGGTCACTAGTATCTCTCTCTGGTCACTCAGTATAGTATCAGCTGCAGGTCACTAGTATCTCTCTCTGGTCACTCAGTATAAGTATCAGCTGCAGTCACTAGTACTCTCTCTGGTCACTCAGTATCAGTATCAGCTGCAGGTCACTAGTATCTCTCTCTGGTCACTCAGTATAAGTATCAGCTGCAGGTCACTAGTATCTCTCTGGTCACTCAGTACAGTATCAGCTGCAGGTCACTAGTATCTCTCTCTGGTCACTCATTCAGTACCAGTATCAGCTGCAGGTCACTAGTATCTCTCTCTGGTCACTCAGTTAAGTATCAGCTGCAGGTCACTAGTATCTCTCTTGGTCACTCAGTACAGTATCAGCTGCAGGTCACTAGTATCTCTCTCTGGTCACTCAGTATAGTATCAGCTGCAGGTCACTAGTATCTCTCTCTGGTCACTCAGTATAGTATCAGCTGCAGGTCACTAGTATCTCTCTCTGGTCACTCAGTACAGTACATCAGCTGCAGGTCACTAGTATCTCTCTCTGGTCACTCAGTATACAGTATCAGCTGCAGGTCACTAGTATCTCTCTCTGGTCACTCAGTATAGTATCAGCTGCAGGTCACTAGTATCTCTCTCTGGTCATCAGTATCAGTACCAGTATCAGCTGCAGGTCACTAGTATCTCTCTCTGGTCACTCAGTATCAGTATCAGCTGCAGGTCACTAGTATCTCTCTCTGGTCACTCAGTACCAGTATCAGCTGCAGATCACTAGTATCTCTCTCTGGTCACTCAGTATCAGTACCAGTATCAGCTGCAGGTCACTAGTATCTCTCTCTGGTCACTCAGTATAAGTATCAGCTGCAGGTCACTAGTATCTCTCTCTGGTCACTCAGTATAAGTATCAGCTGCAGGTCACTAGTATCTCTCTCTGGTCACTCAGTACCAGTATCAGCTGCAGGTCTCTAGTATCTCTCTCTCTGGTCACTCAGTATAAGTATCAGCTGCAGGTCACTAGTATCTCCTCTGGTCACTCAGTATAAGTATCAGCTGCAGGTCACTAGTATCTCTCTCTGGTCACTCAGTATAAGTATCAGCTGCAGTTCACTAGTATCTCTCTCTGGTCACCCAGTACCAGTATCAGCTGCAGGTCACTAGTATCTCTCTTTGGTCACTCAGTATAAGTATCAGCTGCAGGTCACTAGTATCTCTCTCTGGTCACTCAGTATAAGTATCAGCTGCAGGTCACTAGTATCTCTCTCTGGTCACTCAGTATAAGTATCAGCTGCAGGTCACTAGTATCTCTCTCTGGTCACTCAGTATAAGTATCAGCTGCAGGTCACTAGTATCTCTCTCTGGTCACTCAGTATCAGCTGCAGGTCACTAGTATCTCTCTCTGGTCACTCAGTATAAGTATCAGCTGCAGGTCACTAGTATCTCTCTCTGGTCACTCAGTATCAGTATCAGCTGCAGGTCACTAGTATCTCTCTCTGGTCACTCAGTATAAGTATCAGCTGCAGGTCACTAGTATCTCTCTCTGGTCACTCAGTATAAGTATCAGCTGCAGATCACTAGTAGCTCTCTCTGGTCACTCAGTATCAGTATCAGCTGCAGGTCACTAGTATCTCTCTCTGGTCACTCAGTATAAGTATCAGCTGCAGATCACTAGTATCTCTCTGGTCACTCAGTATCAGTACCAGTATCAGCTGCAGGTCACTAGTATCTCTCTCTGGTCACTCAGTATCAGTACCAGTATCAGCTGCAGGTCACTAGTATCTCTCTCTGGTCACTCAGTATAAGTATCAGCTGCAGGTCACTAGTATCTCTCTCTGGTCACTCAGTATCAGTATCAGCTGCAGGTCACTAGTATCTCTCTCTGGTCACTCAGTATAAGTATTGTGATGATACTGAAGCTTCATTTCTGGTGCTGTTTCCAGAACTCTCCCCCATAGTACTACAACCCCCCACCGTTTGCAAGCACAGGGCAAACTACCCCTCCCTCCTTTTCTCTGCAGCTCACGCTTCCCTTCCCCCCCTGTCAGCCTGCACTCAGGCAGTGTAATGTGAGCTGCCAGTGCTGGAAGTTTTCCCGCTTCACCGCAGGGGTCCTGCATTGTCCGAACACGTGCTTTCTTCCTATAGCAGCCATGTTGGAGTAATTCATTCTTTTTTGGAATAACACGGTGGGAGCATTCGCTAGAAACACGAAAGTTACTGTGTTGAACCATGCGCCGATGGGCATCGTTCCCGTGGTACTGGTAAACCCGTAACTCCAACAGAACCCGAGAAATGGAATTCTCGGGTGCCCCATGAACTAGCCCACCCAAGTGTGGGCTCATTGGAACCGTCATTTCAAAGCAAGACCATTGATAGGTCTGCCATTATTCTGCTAGGTTCACAGAACGAGTTATGAACCTTATGATATTGCAGAGCTCAAACCATAGCTTCTAGCCAGGGAGGTGGCTAGAGGACCAGCCCTTTTTGTGAGGTCAGAAGCTGACATGCATAAGTCTTAAGGGTATGCCACACTAAACAATATCGCTAACGGGATCGCTAAAAAACGTCACTATTTAGCGATCCCGTTAGCGATATTGTTCAGTGCGGCAGCTTCCAGCGACGAGCTTCCTGCTGTGATCTCGCTCGTCGCTGGAATCGCTCCGGACCCTATTTCATCGCTGGCGCTCCCGCTGGGTAAGTATCTAATCGCTGTGTGGCACCTTTTCTTAGCGATTTAGCGGTACTTTTGTACCGCTAAAGTCGCTAAGAAGATCGCTAGCGGCGATAGCGTCGTTAACTATATCGCTAAATGTGGCCGCATTTAGCGATATAGAAACAATCCCGCTAGCGATCTCATTAGTATGCAACGCTAACGAGATCGCTAGCGGGATAGCTTAGTGTGGCAGTACCTTTACAGTGAAGTTCCTTACCAGAGTTCTTTCTGCTGAGTAAGAGATCTACCAATGAACTATGACGTGTGGCTCCTTCCCCCAGCCTGGCTTGCCTGTAATGATCTAACTACCATGTGAGTTATCTTTCATTCTTAATCCCATTTTATTTTATAACTGCATCTGTACATAACGATATTGTCTCAGTTTGTTACATCTTTTTATATTATATAAGCACTGCCTGATTTTAAGGAATAAACCTATAAATTTATTAGTTTGTTTCTCCTGCTCTATAAACGAATTTGCACGTGCCTGAAGTAACTACGCTACTGTTTTGGGGTTGCTACGGACCCTCTTGATAAATTGTTCATCAAAAGCCGTAGCTGGTGGCAGCTAAAAAGAAAGGGGTGTAAAGTGTTAATCTATTGGGTGACGCTGGCAGTGACGCAGCGGGGTTTATAAGGGTACTGCCTGGCTGCAGCCAGGAGTAATTATAATTCCCTCACTGCAGCGTGCCCAATAGCCAGCACACATCCAAGTGACCCGTCTGGCGACCAATTATCCTAGGTGCAGTTCCCTGACTGACCTGAGGGTAAGGGGGGAGCCAGAGAGCTGCAAGTTCCTAAGTGGAAGTGGGATAGTTATAAATCCCTGCAGTTTACTGGGTCGGACGGCAGCAGCCGTCGTGTGTGTGCACGTTCCATCATATTGGTGGCAGCGGTGGGATCACAAGCCGTGACCCCCGGGCTACCGTGTGGCGGACCGCGGCACCGTTCATCACATATTGGTGGCAGCGGTGGGATCACAAGCCGTGACCCCCGGGCTACCGTGTGGCGGACTGTGTGCCCGTTCATCACATATTGGTGGCAGCGGTGGGATTATAGAGCATTAGTGATCTGGTTTGAGCAATCATTCCCTTCACTAAAAAACTTGCACGGTTCTTCAGCGACCCTGCAGCTAAAGTTTTGGAGAACAGACTCAGTGTTTATTAGTCCTGAGACAATTGTGTGTACTTGCGGTTACCCCTCCCTTCTCTTTGTTTTTCTATCCTATCTTTTATTTGGCAACCATGGCTACAAGAGGAGCAAGTTGGTTCGAAAAGCAGAACAGGGACACTCTTGTGGGAATCTGCGTGTACCACGGCCTTGACCACAAGAACCAACCAAAGCCCGACTGGTCCAGGCCCTGAAGGAGCTGGGCGAGCATCGGAGCGTGGCGGGCGCAGGAGCCGGCCCAAGCCAAGGTGGTGCCGCAGGAGCAGAGGCCCAACCCCTGACTGCTTACGCCCAGAGAGAGGTGGACCCTTACCTGCAGGCTGCCCTGGAGGGACTCACCGCTGACAACCGGGAAGAACGCCTGAGGCTGATCCAGCAAGCTCAAGAGAGAGCCGACCAGCGAGAGGCCAAACAGCGAGAGGCTGAGAGAGCCGAGCGGGAAGCTCAGAGAGCCCATGAACTGGAGCTGCTCAGACAAGGGGCAATGCCCTCCACAGCCCAGAGCGGTACACCCAGCAGCTCTCAGAGTCCCAAACCCCGGCCGGAGCACTTTCCCGTGCTGGAAAAGGGACGGAGACTTGGACACTTTTCTGCGGGCCTTTGAGAAAGTCTGCAGACAGTACCGGCTGCCTGCCGACCAATGGGCCAGGTACTTGACCCCCGGGCTGAAGGGCAAAGCTTTGGAGGCGTTCGCTTCCCTCGCACCAGATCAAGACAGTGACTATGAGGCCATCAAGCAGGCCCTGATTGCCAAGTACCAGCTAACCCCTGAGGTATACCGAAAGAAGTTCCGGAACCTCCAACGTGGCCCACATGACAGCTATAGCGATGTGGTGCAAGGACTCAGGACCCACTTTGACCAGTGGATCCATGGACTGTCAGTTGACACCTATGAGGAGCTGAAAGACCTGATGATCAAAGACCAGTTCCTGCATCTGTGCCCAGCTGAGGTCCGACAGTTCATCCTGGACCGAGAACCAGAGGACGCGGTCACAACAGCCCGGATCGCCGACAGCTATGAGGCCAACCGGAAACCCGAGGTGCGGAAGCCCGTCGCCACCCGCTGGGGAGGGGGTAAGCCTGCGACAAACCCCAGTGCCCCTGCCAGTCGTCCCTCTGGAGGCACTATCCCCTTTGCCAGCGCCAGGCCTACATCAGACCCCGCCAGTGTTTCTCCTGTAAAAGGACTGGTCACATCAGCGCCACCTGTCCGGAGAGGCAGAAGAACCCCCCAGCCAAGGCCTCCGGGCCCAACGCCTCTGTTCTTTTGGTGGGTGGTGTGGTGGGGAGGGTTGATGACAACGTGCAGCCCGTCCGCGTGGGGGCCCGTCTTGCTACAGGCCTCAAGGACACCGGGGCTGAGCGAACCCTCATCCGACCCGAACTGGCGGCCCCTGAAGAGTTGATTCCGGGGAAAACCCTAACTGTCACAGGGATTGGGGGTGTCCACTACCCCTTGCCGATAGCCCGAGTTTTCATTGACTGGGGTATCGGGAGCGGGGTGAAGGAAGTGGGAGTGTCCGAAAACCTGCCCACTGATGTTTTATTGGGGACTGATCTGGGGAGGATGGTGGCGTACTATGTCCCTGACACCCCTTCCCAATCTGATGATAAGGTTAACGTTAACCATGATGTTGATGTTGATGATGATGGGAAACTGATTGTGTTACCTGCTAATGCTTTGCGAAGTGATGATGCAACTGATAACCTTTCTTTCCCTAGGACTGATGTTGATAGTGATGTATCTGTGCCATCGGAATCTGTTAACCCTTTCTCTGAAGTGGTAGATGTGTCCACAGGTACAGGAGCGTTCAGTCCCGTCGCTCTGCGGAGTGAGACGGCTGAGGAACCCCTAGCAGGAGCAAGCGACAGTGCTCAAGGAAATGGGGAGGTGCATGGGAACCGGGAGGAAGGTGACGCCATGACACTGACCAGTGCCACCGAGGAAGGTAACTGGCCCATAAGTAGCACGGCTCCTGAAGTGTTGGGGGTGGATGGGGAGGTAGAGCCCATAGCAGCGCAGGCTGATGGGTCTATAGAAATCCCCGGGGAGACTGCATATGTAGCTGCTGTCACCCGCAGTCAGAGTGCCCGGATCGCAGGTAGCGCCCTGCCATCTGGACCCTCCTCCGCTACAGGAGAGACTGAACCAGAGGTGGACCCAGAGCCGGTCCCAGAGGGTCCCAGTGAGGAAGGAACCCTGACGTCACTTCTGGCTGCCTCCAGCCAGGAGTTCCAGGCCGCTCTGCACTCAGATGCGAGCCTGGGGAACTTGAGGCACCTCGCCGAGACGCCCACCTCCGTGACTGATAAGGAGAGGGTGTTCTGGGAACGAGGAAGGTTGTACCGGGAGACAGTACCCGGAGATTCCCAAAAGGAGTGGTTGAGGGGGAAACAGCTGGTCGTCCCGCACCAGTTCCGAGGTGAGTTGTTGAGGATTGCCCATGAGATTCCACTCGCTGGACACTTGGGGATCAGCAAAACTAAGGCACGGCTGTCTCAACACTTCTATTGGCCCAAGATGGGGACAGATGTGACTAACTACTGCCGCTCCTGTATCACCTGTCAAAGAGTGGGGAAGGCGGGGCCTGCTCTTAAGGCTCCCCTGATCCCGTTGCCAGTGATAGAGGAGCCTTTCCAGAGGATCGCGGTGGACATTGTGGGCCCGCTGGCCGTCCCCAGCAGCTCTGGAAAGCAATACATCCTGACTGTGGTAGACTACGCTACCCGGTACCCAGAGGCAGTAGCTCTGTCCTCAACTAGGGCAGATAAGGTGGCAGATGCACTGGTGACCATCTTTTCACGGGTAGGATTTCCAGGGAGATGCTTACCGATCAAGGGACCCAATTTATGTCTCGCCTAATGAAGGCTCTCTGCAGCAAAATGCAGGTGACGCGTATGGTATCGAGTGCGTATCACCCACAGACCAATGTGTGAGCGCTTTAACGGTACCCTCAAACAGATGCTCCGCATGCTGGTTGAGACCCAGGGACGCGATTGGGAGCGGTACCTCCCACACCTGCTATTTGCCTACAGAGAAGTCCCGCAGGCCTCGACGGGGTTCTCCCCCTTCAAGCTCCTGTATGGTAGGCGAGTCCGGGGACCCCTTGGGTTGATAAGAGAACCCTGGGAAGATGAGCCAAACCCCACGGAAGTGTCCATCGTGGATTATGTCATGCGCTTCCGCGACAAGATGCAGACCTTGACGCAGTTGGTGCATGACAACATGACGCAGGCTCAGGCTGACCAGAAGCACTGGTACGACCAGAATGCCCGGGAGCGGACCTACCAGGTGGGTCAAAAGGTGTGGGTGCTGGTCCCCGTACCAAAGGATAAGCTTCAGGCAGCCTGGGAAGGCCCGTACGTCGTGCACCAACAGCTCAACCCAGCCACCTACGTGGTCACGCTTGACCACACTCGGGGTAGGCGCAAGGCCTTTCACGTCAACATGATGAAGGCCCATCACGAACGTGAAGCCTGCGTCCTACCGGTCTGCAATCTGCCCGAGGACGGGGAAGAGGATCCCCTCCTAGACATGCTGGCCCAAGCTAATGCCAATGGGTCCATTGAGGAGATGGAGGTAAATGCCTCGCTAACCGCCTCCCAGCGGTTGCAGTTGCTGACCACTCTGGAATCCTTTCGGGCCGTGTTCACTAACCGACCCGGAAGGACCGAGTTGGCAGTCCACGAGGTGGACACCGGGAATCACGCCCCGTTACGGCGGACACCTTATCGGATCTCTGAGGAAGTGCAGCAGATTATGCGCCAGGAGATCCATGAGATGTTGCAGCTGGGGGTGATCCGGCAGTCCAAAAGCGCGTGGGCCTCACCTGTAGTTCTCGTGCCAAAGAAGGATCGGACCACCCGGTTCTGCGTGGACTACAGGGGGCTCAACGCCATCACTACCTCTGATGCGCACCCAATGCCACGCATCGAGGATCTGCTGGAGCGGTTGGCGAATGCCAAGTACATATCCATCATGGATTTGAGCCGGGGATACTGGCAGATTCCCCTGAGCCCTGCGGCGCAGGAGAAATCTGCCTTTATCACCCCTTTTGGACTGTACGAGTCCACGGTCATGCCTTTCGGCATGAAGAATGCCCCTGCCACTTTTCAGCGGATGGTCAACCACCTGCTTCAGGGACTGGAGGAGTACGCTGTGGCGTACCTGGACGACATTGCCGTCTTCAGTTCCACCTGGGAGGAACACCTTCAGCATCTCCAGGAGGTGCTCAAGCGTATTCACCAGGCAGGTCTGACCATCAAGCCGGGAAAATGCCAGATGGGCATGAGGGAGGTCCACTACCTGGGGCACCGGGTAGGTGGGGGTTCCATGAGTCCAGAGCCCGAGAAAGTGGACGCGATCGTGTCCTGGCCCACCCCCAGGACCAAAAAGCAGGTGAAGTCCTTCCTGGGCACTGCAGGGTACTATAGGCGTTTCGTACCGAACTATAGCGCCATTGCAAAACCCTTGACGGACCTCACCAAGGGCGGTCTACCCCAAACAGTCAACTGGACAGATGGCTGTGAGGCGGCATTCCGATCTTTGAAAACAGCCCTGTGCAGCTCTCCAGTGTTGAAAGCCGTCGACAGCAGTCGGCCATTCCTGGTACAGACTGACGCCAGCGAATTTGGCCTCGGTGCTGTACTCAGCCAGGTTGATTCGGGGAACCAGGAGCACCCCGTGTTGTACCTGAGCCGGAAACTTCTGCCAAGGGAAGTGGCATACTCCACCATCGAGAAGGAGTGCCTGGCCATGGTCTGGGCACTGCAACGTTTGCAGCCCTACCTGTACGGGCGCACCTTCAAGGTGGTCACCGACCACAACCCTCTGAGCTGGCTGCACACAGTGTCCGGAACCAATGGTAGGTTGCTACGCTGGAGCCTTGCCCTGCAGCAGTATGATTTTGCCGTACAACACAAGAAAGGCAGTGATCATGGGAATGCTGATGGGTTATCACGACGTGGCGAACCCGCTGAAGTGCGCATGTCGGATTACCGAGAGGTCATGCCTCCGTAGCGCCCTCTAAAGGGGGGAGGTGTGATGATACTGAAGCTTCATTTCTGGTGCTGTTTCCAGAACTCTCCCCCATAGTACTACAACCCCCCACCGTTTGCAAGCACAGGGCAAACTACCCCTCCCTCCTTTTCTCTGCAGCTCACGCTTCCCTTCCCCCCCTGTCAGCCTGCACTCAGGCAGTGTAATGTGAGCTGCCAGTGCTGGAAGTTTTCCCGCTTCACCGCAGGGGTCCTGCATTGTCCGAACACGTGCTTTCTTCCTATAGCAGCCATGTTGGAGTAATTCATTCTTTTTGGAATAACACGGTGGGAGCATTCGCTAGAAACACGAAAGTTACTGTGTTGAACCATGCGCCGATGGGCATCGTTCCCGTGGTACTGGTAAACCCGTAACTCCAACAGAACCCGAGAAATGGAATTCTCGGGTGCCCCATGAACTAGCCCACCCAAGTGTGGGCTCATTGGAACCGTCATTTCAAAGCAAGACCATTGATAGGTCTGCCATTATTCTGCTAGGTTCACAGAACGAGTTATGAACCTTATGATATTGCAGAGCTCAAACCATAGCTTGTAGCCAGAGGAGGTGGCTAGAGGACCAGCCCTTTTTGTGAGGTCAGAAGCTGACATGCATAAGTCTTACAGTGAAGTTCCTTACCAGAGTTCTTTCTGCTGAGTAAGAGATCTACCAATGAACTATGACGTGTGGCTCCTTCCCCCAGCCTGGCTTGCCTGTAATGATCTAACTACCATGTGAGTTATCTTTCATTCTTAATCCCATTTTATTTTATAACTGCATCTGTACATAACGATATTGTCTCAGTTTGTTACATCTTTTTATATTATATAAGCACTGCCTGATTTTAAGGAATAAACCTATAAATTTATTAGTTTGTTTCTCCTGCTCTATAAACGAATTTGCACGTGCCTGAAGTAACTACGCTACTGTTTTGGGGTTGCTACGTACCCTCTTGATAAATTGTTCATCAAAAGCCGTAGCTGGTGGCAGCTAAAAAGAAAGGGGTGTAAAGTGTTAATCTATTGGGTGACGCTGGCAGTGACGCAGCGGGGTTTATAAGGGTACTGCCTGGCTGCAGCCAGGAGTAATTATAATTCCCTCACTGCAGCGTGCCCAATAGCCAGCACACATCCAAGTGACCCGTCTGGCGACCAATTATCCTAGGTGCAGTTCCCTGACTGACCTGAGGGTAAGGGGGGAGCCAGAGAGCTGCAAGTTCCTAAGTGGAAGTGGGATAGTTATAAATCCCTGCAGTTTACTGGGTCGGACGGCAGCAGCCGTCGTGTGTGTGCACGTTCCATCATATTGGTGGCAGCGGTGGGATCACAAGCCGTGACCCCCGGGCTACCGTGTGGCGGACCGCGGCACCGTTCATCACATATTGGTGGCAGCGGTGGGATCACAAGCCGTGACCCCCGGGCTACCGTGTGGCGGACTGTGTGCCCGTTCATCACAAGTATCAGCTGCAGGTCACTAGTATCTCTCTCTGGTCACTCAGTATAAGTACCAGCTGCAGATCACTAGTAGCTCTCTCTGGTCACTCAGTATCAGTACCAGTATCAGCTGCAGGTCACTAGTATCTCTCTCTGGTCACTCAGTATCAGTACCAGTATCAGCTGCAGGTCACTAGTATCTCTCTCTGGTCACTCAGTATAAGTATCAGCTGCAGGTCACTAGTATATCTCTCTGGTCACTCAGTATCAGTACCAGTATCAGCTGCAGGTCACTAGTATCTCTCTCTGGTCACTCAGTACCATTATCAGCTGCAGGTCACTAGTATCTCTCTCTGGTCACTCAGTATAAGTATCAGCTGCAGATCACTAGTATCTCTCTGGTCACTCAGTATCAGTATCAGCTGCAGGTCACTAGTATCTCTCTCTGGTCACTCAGTATAAGTATCAGCTGCAGATCACTAGTATCTCTCTGGTCACTCAGTATCAGTACCAGTATCAGCTGCAGGTCACTAGTATCTCTCTCTGTTCACTCAGTATCAGTACCAGTATCAGCTGCAGGTCACTAGTATCTCTCTCTGGTCACTCAGTATAAGTATCAGCTGCAGGTCACTAGTATCTCTCTCTGGTCACTCAGTATAAGTATCAGCTGCAGATCACTAGTATCTCTCTGGTCACTCAGTATCAGTACCAGTATCAGCTGCAGGTCACTAGTATCTCTCTCTGGTCACTCAGTATCAGTATCAGTATCAGCTGCAGGTCACTAGTATCTCTCTGGTCACTCAGTATCAGTATCAGCTGCAGGTCACTAGTATCTCTCTGGTCACTCAGTATCAGTACCAGTATCAGCTGCAGGTCACTAGTATCTCTCTCTGGTCACTCAGTATAAGTATCAGCTGCAGGTCACTAGTATCTCTCTCTGGTCACTCAGTATAAGTATCAGCTGCAGATCACTAGTATCTCTCTCTGGTCACTCAGTATCAGCTGCAGGTCACTAGTATCTCTCTCTGGTCACTCAGTATCAGTACCAGCTGCAGATCACTAGTATCTCTCTCTGGTCACTCAGTATAAGTATCAGCTGCAGGTCACTAGTATCTCTCTGGTCACTCAGTATCAGTACCAGTATCAGCTGCAGGTCACTAGTATCTCTCTCTGGTCACTCAGTATAAGTATCAGCTGCAGGTCACTAGTATCTCTCTCTGGTCACTCAGTATAAGTATCAGCTGCAGGTCACTAGTATCTCTCTCTGGTCACTTGGTATCAGTATCAGCTGCAGGTCACTAGTATCTCTCTCTGGTCACTCAGTACCATTATCAGCTGCAGGTCACTAGTATCTCTCTCTGGTCACTCAGTACCAGTATCAGCTGCAGGTCACTAGTACTCTCTCTGGTCACTCAGTACCAGTATCAGCTGCAGATCACTAGTATCTCTCTCTGGTCACTTGGTATCAGTATCAGCTGCAGGTCACTAGTATCTCTCTCTGGTCACTCAGTACCATTATCAGCTGCAGGTCACTAGTATCTCTCTCTGGTCACTCAGTACCAGAAATCAAGCTGCGGGTCACTAGTATCTCTCTCTGTCACCAGTACCCAGTATCAGCTGCAGATCACTAGTATCTCTCTCTGGTCACTCATACCATATCAGCTGCAGATCACTAGTACTCTCTCTGGTCACTCAGTATAAGTATCAGCTGCGGGTCACTAGTAGCTCTCTCTGGTCACTCAGTATCAGTCCCAAAGAAATCAGCTGCAGGTCACTAGTATCTCTCTCTGGTCACTCAGTACCAGTATCACTGCAGGTCACTAGTATCTCTCTCTGGTCACTCAGTATAAAGTATCAGCTGCAGGTCACTAGTAGCTCTCTCTGGTCACTCAGTATCAGTACCAGTACCCAGCTGCAGTCACTAGTATCTCTCTCTGGTCACTCAGTACCAGTATCAGCTGCATATCACTAGTATCTCTCTCTGGTCACTCGTACCAGTATTGTGTCGACCCGCCACCACAATTGTGGTTACCAGGGCAATGGGGTACTCAGAGCCGAGCCCGTAGAAGTCTATGGGGATTGTCACAGGTAGCGTGGCTCGGTCTGTGGCCGGGCGGTCTGGCGAAATGTTGGGGATATATTTACAGGGGATTGATTTATATACAGTTTTGTGACGCCACCTGTAGTCTTCTGGTAATATGTACCAGCGCTGCTGTAGATCTCTGAGGGATGGTGATGCAGCTAGATGTCGGGTCCCCTACAGGTGGGACTGGTCCCTCAAAGTCTATGGGATTTGTGAAGTCGGGTGCAGAAAAAGAACACAGTCTCACACGGTCCAGCGTCTTTCCATACCTTTACTTGTAAGATGTTCAGGCAGGTCCCCAGGGAGGCTGATCCAAGGAGAGTGTATCTTGAGACAGCAGCTGGACAAGTTAGGGGCCTCCTTTACTTCCAATACAACGAGTACAACCCGCCTGAAGCGTAGTTCCCTCAAAATCTCAGCTAATCTATAGCTGTACCGCCCAGTCAGCTTTGTGTTAGGAGCCTTCCTGCGAAAAGCTGAATTCTTATCTTGTCGTGCACTGACTCAAAGTCTTCACTTCCCCGACCCCAGTTACGTACGAACTATAAGGGGCTGTTGCCGCGACCTAAGGTCCGGTAAATTTCCTGGTTTTTTTTATCACTCTGCTTGAAACAGTAGTGATCCTTCGTCCCCAGTGACCGTAGCAATGTGCAGGACTTCTTCAATCCGTAAGCACTATTCCAATAAACCACTGTGCCTTTCGCCTTGTCCTCGCTGGTAACATAAGCACTCACACTAGCCAAGGGTCGAGCAGTCACTCTTTCTTTTCCTTCACTCAAAGTTAGTTACAGATGCTCATTTTTCAATAGGCAGGAGCACGTCTCTGAACCTGATACCGTCCTTTAGACAGGATACTGAAGACTTTCTGCACAAACTTCTTCTTTCCTTCCAGTGTATGCTGATGAGGTACAGCTCTGACTAGACAAAGGGGAATTTTAAAACACCCATACTAGACTCCACTTTCCGAACTGATGATAGAGCAATCTGGACTGCTTCCTCCCTCCAGACGTCTTCTCTCTCTGAAGTCCAGACACAGACTCCAGACGTCTTCTCTGTCTGAAGTCAGGAACTAAAAACTCCCTAAATCACTCTAACACATACGCCTTGACCACTCCCTCAAGAGTAAACTCCACTACCCTAAGGGTGTGTCTATATATGTTGAGTGAATGGATATTTAGCATTAAACTGCTGTCTCGCCACACACTCTCCAGGGTACTGCGTGTGCCTAACACCAGGGCTACACATTCCCCATGGTAAAAGACAGCACTCCCAGGCTGTAAAAATACAAAAGAGACATTTTTGTTTATGCATGAAAACATTAAACAATTAACATTGATTCGCCCATCCGGGAGGTGAGGATATCTTGAACGTTGCGAACATTATAGAAAATACAAAAGTATTAAATAGCATTCAATAAATATACGTAACTCGTGAAGGACCCGCACCAAACCTTCAACGTAGGTCCTGGGTGGGCTGCAGGACATCCAAATGCAGACCTCACTCAGTGCCACACCACACGGGTTTTGTTTTCAGAGGTATTTGTGCTGGTTTATGTAAAACCAAAATAAGGCACCGAAGCGCAACTATTTACAAGTAAGTTCTGGGCTGCATAGTCCTCAACCTCCAAGTCCAATGTAAAACCAAAGACATATTATATCAAATCACATAATACGAAAGTGCAACTTTTCTGGTTACTGTTTATCATTTACCCAGCCGGGCATTCTACGGTTAGAAATAAATATAATCACTATAAAATTTTGTGCAAAACTTTATAAAACATTTTAAACTTTTTTTTTACTTTTGGTAGACCCGATAGGGATCTCACCAATTTTTCCTCACTATCTATTCATTCTCTGCAAATACACTTTCCAATACATTTTCCAACCCCGGGGCTGGAACAATGCAATGGGCCCTAGATCCCAGGACTAGCAAATCATGCGCTGCGATTAGGGTCTGAGTCGCCACAGTTCTTGTGCGAACCTCTAGGGGCGCAACGGGTACATTCTCTTCACGGACACCGATTGCGTTTCAATCACAGTTAACGATATGGACCTTGTCATGGATTGCGATTTAGACTGGGTCGCTTGTTGCGATGAAGAATAAACTTTCTTTTGCGATGAACTCTGGGTCGCTAGTTGCGATGAATTTGCAGGGGCGATGCTGGGCACGGCCGGTTACTGCTTGATCTAGAGACGGGGACGCTGCAGTAGTGGTGACTTACCTGCGTCTGGACGGGGTCACGGACGATGGTGACGTTAAGGGCATACCATCCCTTCATTCCCCAGTGCCGCGTATATGTGACGATATCTCCATTTGCTAATCCCTCCCGGGATGGCCTTGCGGCAGGTGGGATTCTACGTCACGCCTGCTGACAAAGACCCCTGGGTAGAGGCCCGTTCAACGGATAAAGCCCCGCCCTTCCGGAGCTGGAACTCAGTCACACACCCCTACCGCCGCGGTTTCCCTCAGGGTACCTTTATCTCTCCGGACACTCTCTTTGTCCGCGATCAGCTCTGCATATTGTCGCTGACGGTTCCGCTGAGTTTCCCGCTCTTCCTCCTGCTGGCGTTTCTTCTCTCCTCACGACTCTGCCATTCCTGTTCCCACTGGGCGGTATAGGCGACGTCATCCAGGCGCGCCATTTCGTCCCATCCACATCTGGTAGTGACGGACAGGACCCCTCCGGTGTCCCTGCCGGGGACCGATCATCTGCTGCGGCCTCTTGGCCGGGCGGGCGTTCCGGATTGGCTGTACCTCCTCAACCTCCTTCGCTTCCACCGCTTCACTGTGGGATCGGGATCGGTACTTTCGGGGGCAGCCTCCGGTTGCTCCTTCGCCTTGGGCAGCAGACCTCTTCGGTAATTGGAATCGTGGGGGGTCGTTGAGGGAAGAGGACGCTGTGTTCCACAGTCGCCACTGCATCAGTTACATCGGCGTCTCTCAATCTCCTCCAGTCCAGTTTGGTGCTGGACCATCTTCTTCAGGCGTGCATTTTCTCCTTTTATCTCTAGCAACACCTGCTGCAGGTGCAGGATCACAGAAGACTCCTGTGATGGTGGCAGCTTGGCTGGGGCACGGGGCCTGCCTTCCCTCCGCTTCCCCGCTCGGCTGCACACGTCCTGCCTCCATGATGTTCCAGAAGATTCTTTCTTCTTCCTGCGGAGACATCCGGTCTCTTCCGTGGAGGTGGGGTTTGCGTCTCCTCCTCCTCGCAGGGAAGGTGAAGAGGAGGCGGACCTCCTTTGCTGTAGGGCAGGATCGCATGTTGTAATAGCACTTTGAGAGGGCAGGCATTTCTTTCGCGCCACAGGGGGGTAGACGCCCACAAAGGTACGCCCACCTTCTTCTCCAGCGCCTGAGGGCGCAATATGGTGACAAAAATGGCGATTTTGGCGCCAAAAGTGCAAACAGTCCTTTTTCCACCAAAACAATCCTTAGGCACACAGGGCTCGCAATTCTGCGAGTTTCGCATCCTGTTCGTGACGCCAAGTTGTTGTGCCGACCCGCCACCACAATTGTGGGTTACCAGGGCAATGGGGTACTCAGAGCCGAGCCGTAGAAGTCTATGGGGATTGTCACAGGTAGCTGTGGCTCGGTCTGTGGCCCGGCGGTCTGGCGTATGTTGGGGATATATTTTACAGGGGATTGATTTATATACAGTTCGTGACGCCACCTGTAGTCTTCTGGTAATATGTACCAGCGCTGCTGTAGATCTCTGAGGGATGGTGATGCAGCTAGATGTCGGGTCCCCTACAGGTGGGACTGTCCCTCAAAGTCTATGGGATTTGTGAAGTCGGGTGCAGATAAAGAACACAGTCTCACCGGTCAGCGTCTTTCCATACTTTACTTGTAAGATGTTCAGGCAGGTCCCAGGGAGGCTGATCCAAGGAGAGTGTATCTTGAGACAGCACTGGACAAGTTTAGGGGCCTCCTTTACTTCCAATACAACGAGTACAACCAGCCTGAAGCGTAGTTCCCTCAAAATCTCCAGCTAATCTATAGCTGTACCGCCCAGTCCAGCTTTGTGTTAGGAGCCTTCCTGCGAAGAAGCTGAATTCTTATCTTGTCGGCACTGACTCAAAGTCTTCACTTCCCCGACCCCAGTTACGTACTGACTATAAGGGCTTGTTTGCCGCGACCTAAGGTCCGGTAAATTCCTGGTTTTCTTATCACTCTGCTTGAAACAGTAGTGATCCTTCGGTCCCCAGTGACCGGTAGCAATGTGCAGGACTTCTTCAATCCGTAAGCACTATTCCAATAAACCACTGTGCCTTTCGCCTTGTCCTCGCTGGTAACATAAGCACTCACACTAGCCAAGGGTCGAGCAGTCACTTCTTTCTTTTCCTTCACTTCAAAGTTAGTTACAGATGCTCAGTTATCAATAGGCAGGAGCACGTCTCTGAACCTGATACCGTCCTTTAGACAGGATACTGAAGACTTTCTGCACTAAACTTCTTCTTTCCTTCCAGTGTATGCTGATGAGGTACAGCTCTGACTAGACTAAGGTGAATTAAAAGCACCTATACTAACTCCACTTTCCGAACTGATGATAGAGCAATCTGGACTGCTTCCTCCCTCCAGACGTCTTCTCTCTCTGAAGTCCAGACACAGACTCCAGACGTCTTCTCTGTCTTAAGTCAGGAACTAAAACTCCCTAAATCACTCTAACACATACCCTTGACCACTCCCTCAAGAGTAAACTCCACTACCCTAAGGGTGTGTCTAGTATATGTTGAGTGAATGGATATTTAGCATTAAACTGCTGTCTCGCCACACACTCTCCAGGGTACTGCGTGTGCCTAACACCAGGGCTACACAGTATCAGCTGCAGGTCACAGTATCTCTCTCTGGTCACTCAGTACCAGTATCAGCTGCAGATCACTAGTATCTCTCTCTGGTCACTCAGTACCAGTATCAGCTGCAGATCACTCAGTATCTCTCTCTGGTCACTCAGTATAGTATCAGCTGCAGGTCACTATACTCTCTCTGGTCACTCAGTATACCAGTATCAGCTGCAGGTCACTAGTATCTCTCTCTGGTCACTCATTTACAGTATCAGCTGCAGGTCACTAGTATCTCTCTCTGGTCACTCAGTATAAGTATCAGCTGCAGGTCACTAGTACTCTCTCTGGTCACCATCAGTATCAGCTGCAGGTCACTAGTATCTCTCTCTGGTCACTCAGTACCAGTATCAGCTGCAGGTCACTAGTATCTCTCTCTGGTCACTCAGTACAGTATCAGCTGCAGGTCACTAGTATCTCTCTCTGGTCATCAGTATCCAGTATCAGCTGCAGTCACTAGTAGCTCTCTCTGGTCACTCAGTATAGTATCAGCTGCAGGTCACTAGTATCTCTCTCTGGTCACTCAGTATAAGTATCAGCTGCAGGTCACTAGTATCTCTCTCTGGTCACTCAGTATAAGTATCAGCTGCAGGTCACTAGTACTCTCTCTGGTCACTCAGTACAGTATCAGCTGCAGGTCACTAGTATCTCTCTCTGGTCACTCAGTATAAGTATCAGCTGCAGGTCACTAGTATCTCTCTTGGTCACTCAGTAGTACAGTATCAGCTGCAGGTCACTAGTATCTCTCTCTGGTCACTCAGTTACAGTATCAGCTGCAGGTCACTAGTATCTCTCTCTGGTCACTCAGTATAGAAGTATCAGCTGCAGGTCACTAGTATCTCTCTGGTCACTCGTACAGTATCAGACTGCAGGTCACTAGTATCTCTCTCTGGTCACTCAGTACCAGTATCAGCTGCAGGTCACTAGTATCTCTCTCTGGTCACTCAGTATACAGTATCAGCTGCAGGTCACTAGTATCTCTCTCTGGTCACTCAGTATAGTATCAGCTGCAGGTCACTAGTATCTCTCTCTGGTACACGTCAGTACCAGTATCAGCTGCAGGTCACTAGTATCTCTCTCTGGTCACTCAGTACCAGTATCAGCTGCAGGTCACTAGTATCTCTCTCTGGTCACTCAGTACCAGTATCAGCTGCAGGTCACTAGTAATCTCTCTCTGGTCACTCAGTATATCAGTTCAGCTGCAGGTCACTAGTATCTCTCTCTGGTCACTCAGTATACAGTATCAGCTGCAGGTCACTAGTACTCTCTCTGGTCACTCGTTCAGTACAGTATCAGCTGCAGGTCACTAGTATCTCTCTCTGGTCACTCAGTACCAGTATCAGCTGCAGGTCACTAGTCTCTCTCTTGGTCATCAGCTCAGTCATATACTCGTCAGTCACTCTAGTACTCTCTCTGGTCACAGTATAAGTATCACTCGCAGGTCATAGTCTCTCCTGGCACTCATATACGTATCACTGCAGTCACTAGTAGTCTCCTGGTCACTAGTATCATATCACTGGTCACTAGTATCTCTCTGGGTCACTCGTACTCATTCACTGCAGTCACTAGTATCTCTCAGGTCACTAGTATCATACCTATCAGCTGCAGTCACTAGTACTCTCTCTGGTCACTCAGTATATTATCAGCTGCAGGTCATAGTATCTCTCTCTGGTCACTCAGTATCAGTACCAGTATCAGCTAGGTCACTAGTATCTCTCTCTGGTCTCAGTACCAGTATCAGCTGCAGTCACTAGTATCTCTCTCTGGTCACTCAGTACCAGTATCAGCTGGTCACTAGTATCTTCGGTCCTCGTACTAGTACCAGTTCAGCTGCAGATCACTATCTCTCTCTGTGACTCAGTACAGTACACTGCAGGTACTAGTATCTCTCATGGTCACTCAGTAATAGTCAGCTGCGTCACTAGTACTCTCTCTGGTCACTCAGTATAAGTATCAGTGCAGGTCACTAGTAGTCTCTCTGGTCACTCAGATATACATATCAGCTGCAGGTCACTAGTATCATCTCACTGTATCAGTATAGTATCAGCTGCAGGTCACTAGTATCTCTCTCTGGTCACTCAGTATAAGTATCAGCTGCAGGTCACTAGTAGCTCTCTCTGGTCACTCAGTATCAGTCCAGTATCAGCTGCAGTCACTAGTATCTCTCTCTGGTCACTCAGTATCAGTATCAGCTGCAGGTCACTAGTATCTCTCTCTGGTCACTCAGTATAAGTATCAGCTGCAGGTCACTAGTAGCTCTCTCTGGTCACTCAGTATATACTATCAGCTGCAGGTCACTAGTATCTCTCTCTGGTCACTCTATACCAGTACAGCGCAGTCACTAGTATCTCTCTCTGGTCACTCAGTATAAGTACAGCTGCAGTCACTAGTACTCTCTTGGTCACTCAGTATCAGCTGCAGGTCACTAGTATCTCTCTCTGTCACTCGTATCAGTATCAGCTGCAGTCACTAGTATCTCTCTCTGGTCACTCAGTACATTCACTGCAGTCACTAGTATCTCTCTCTGGTCACTCAGTATAGTATCGCTGCAGGTCACTAGTACTCTCTCTGGTCACTCATTACAGTATCAGCTGCAGTCACTAGTATCTCTCTCTGTCACTCAGTAATATCAGCTGCAGGTCACTAGTACTCTCTGGTCACTCAGTATCAGTACATCACCAGGTCACTAGTATCCTCTCTGGTCACTCAGAACATATCACTGCAGGTCACTAGTATCTCTCTCTGGTCACTCAGTACAGTATCAGCTGCAGTCACTAGTATCTCTCTCTGGTCACTCAGTACCATATCAGCTGCAGGTCACTAGTATCTCTCTCTGTCACTCAGTACAGTATCAGCTGCAGGTCACTAGTATCTCTCTCTGTCACTCAGTATAGTATCAGCTGCAGGTCATAGTATCTCTCTCTGGTCACTCATGTATCACTGCAGGTCACTGTACTCTCTTGGTCACTCAGTACATGTATCAGCTGCAGGTCACTAGTATTCTCTCTGGTCACTCAGTACAGTATCAGCTGCAGGTCACTAGTATCTCTCTCTGGTCACTCAGTATAAGTATCAGCTGCAGGTCATAGTACTCTCTCTGGTCACCGTATAAGTATCAGCTGCAGTCACTAGTATCTCTCTCTGGTCACAGTCAGTATCAGCTGCAGGTCACTAGTATCCTCTCTGTCACTCAGTATCAGTACAGTATCAGCTGCAGTTCACTAGTATCTCTCTCTGGTCACTCAGTATCAGATCAGCTGCAGGTCACTAGTATTCTCTCTCTGTCACTCAGTAATACCTATCACTGCAGGTCACTAGTACTTCTCTGGTCACTCAATTTTCATCAGTACATCGCTGCAGTCACTCTCCTGCCTCATAATCTCATATCCTCGTATGTACTACAGGACATTCTTTGCACATATTGTATTATCCTCTCTGTCTCTATACCTGCAGTCACGACTCTCTGCACTAGTCAGCCGCATATATTCTGTCACAGCTACCTGCATCTTCTCGCATCTAAGTATCATCATACTAGTACCTCTGCATCATATCATAGTCAGATCTCTCTCGCCGTTCAGTCACATAGTATCTCTTGTCTTCAGTTCGCTGCAGTCATATTTTGTCACTACTACAGCGAGCATATTCTCACTCAAGCACTCAGTATAGTCTCTGCATCATATTAGTATACAGTACAGCTGCAGGTCACTAGTATTCTCTCTGGTCACTCAGTATGCAGTACAGCTGCAGTCACTAGTATCTCTCTGGTATCAGTACTATCAGCTGAGGTCACTAGTACTCTCTCTGGTCACTCAGTAAGTATCAGCTGCAGGTCACTAGTATCTCTCTCTGGTCACTCAGTTTTCAGCGCAGGTCATAGTATCTCTCTCTGGTCACTCAGTAAGTATCACTCAGTCACTAGTATCTCTCTGGTCACTCAGTATCTCAGTATCAGCTGCAGGTCACTAGTATCTCTCTCTGGTCACTCAGTTAATCAGCTGCAGGTCACTAGTATCTCTCTCTGGTCACTCAGTAAGTATCAGCTGCGTCACTAGTATCTCTCTCTGGTCACTCAGTATAGTATCAGCTGCAGGTCACTAGTATCTCTCTCTGGTCACTCAGTTAAGTATCAGCTGCAGGTCACTAGTACTCTCTTGTTCACTCAGTCATACCAGTATCGCTGCAGGTCACTATCTCTCTCTGGTCACTCAGTATTCAGCTGCAGGTCACTAGTATCTCTCTTGGTCACTGTACATATCACTGCAGGTCACTAGTATCTCTCTCTGGTCACTCAGTACATATCAGCTGCAGGTCACTAGTATCCTTCTGGTCACTCAGTATAAGTATCACTGCAGTCACTAGTATCTCTCTCTGGTCACTCAGTAGTATCACTGCAGGTCACTAGTATCTCTCCTGGTCACTCAGTATCTCAGGTCTGTACTCTCTCTAGTCACTGTATCATCAGTCAGGTCACTAGTATCTCTCTCTCTGGTCCTCAGTCATAGTATCTCTCATATATATTCCTGTCACTATATCCTGTATCAGTATCAGTTCAGCTCGTCCGTATCTCTCTGGTCTAGTATCCTTGTCATCAATATAGATCTCGGCACTAGTATCTCTCGTACTCAGTACCTTCACTGCAGTACTGTATCCTCGTCACTAGTATTTCCTGGTCATAGTAGTCATGCAGTACTTACTCTCTGGTCTCTATACTCAGTACTAGTACTTCTCTGGTCTCAGTAAGTTCCTCAGGTCACTAGTACTCTCTGGTCACTACCGTATCAGCTGCAGTTACTAGTATCTCTCTGGTACTCAGTTAAGTATCAGTAACAGTATTCTCTGGTCATCAGTATAAGTATCTGCAGTATCTATATCTCTCTCGGTCAATATCCAGTTCAGCTAGTCATAATCTCTGGTCACTCAGTATATCATCATCAGGCAGTATCTCTCCCTGGTCCGCAGTATAGTATCGAGGTCTAGCTCTCTCTGTCACTCAGTTATCAGCTGCAGGTCCATATCTCTCTCTTCACTCAGTATCACAGTATCAGCTGCAGTCACTGAATCTCTCTGGTCCTCAGTATCAGTACCAGTATCCTGCAGTCACTAGTATCTCTCTGGTCACTATCAGTACCAGTATCAGCTGCAGGTCACTAGTATCTTCTCTGGTCACTCAGTACCAGTATCAGCTGCAGATCACTAGTATCTCTCTCTGGTCACTCAGTACCAGTATCAGCTGCAGATCACTAGTAGCTCTCTCTGGTCACTCAGTATCAGCTGCAGGTCACTAGTATCTCTCTCTGGTCACTCAGTATAAGTATCAGCTGCAGGTCACTAGTAGCTCTCTCTGGTCACTCAGTATAAGTATCAGCTGCAGGTCACTAGTAGCTCTCTCTGGTCACTCAGTATCAGTATCAGCTGCAGGTCACTAGTATCTCTCTCTGGTCACCCAGTACCAGTATCAGCTGCAGGTCACTAGTATCTCTCTCTGGTCACTCAGTATCAGCTGCAGGTCACTAGTAGCTCTCTCTGGTCACTCAGTATAAGTATCAGCTGCAGGTCACTAGTATCTCTCTCTGGTCACTCAGTATAAGTATCAGCTGCAGGTCACTAGTAGCTCTCTCTGGTCACTCAGTATAAGTATCAGCTGCAGGTCACTAGTAGCTCTCTCTGGTCACTCAGTATAAGTATCAGCTGCAGGTCACTAGTATCTCTCTCTGGTCACTCAGTATAAGTATCAGCTGCAGGTCACTAGTAGCTCTCTCTGGTCACTCAGTATCAGTACCAGTATCAGCTGCAGGTCACTAGTATCTCTCTCTTGTCACTCAGTATAAGTATCAGCTGCAGGTCACTAGTATCTCTCTCTGGTCACTCAGTATCAGTACCAGTATCAGCTGCAGGTCACCAGTATCTGCCTCTGGTCACTCGGGACCAGTATCAGCTGCAGGTCACCAGTATCTGCCTCTGGTCACTCGGGACCAGTATCAGCTGCATCTCACCAGTATCTTCCTCTGGTCTCTCGGTACCAGTATCAGCTGCAGGTTACCAGCATCTGCCTCTGGTCACTCAGTACCAGTATCTGCTTCAGGTCACTAGTATCTTCCTCTGGTCACTCGGTGCCAGTATCAGCTCAAGGTCGCTAGTATATTCCTCTGGTGACATGGTACCAGTATCAGCTGCAGGTCACTAGTATCTTCCTCTGCTCACTTGGTACCAGTATCATCTGCAGGTTACCAGCATCTACTTCTGGTCACTCGGTACCAGTATCTGCTGCAGGTCACCAGTATCTTCCTCTGGTCACATGGTACCAATGTCAGCTGCAGGTCACCAGTATCTTCCTCTGGACACTTGGTACCAGTATTTGTTGCAGTTCACCAGTATGTGCCTCAGGTCACTCGGTACCAGTATCAGCTGCAGGTCACCAGCATCTTCCTCTGGCCTATCGGTACCAGTATCAGCTCCAGGTCACCAGTATCTTCCTATGGCCACTCGGTACCAGTATCAGCTGCAGGTAACTAGTATCTTCATCTGGTCGCTTAATACCAGTGTCAGCTGCAAGCGACTAGTATCTTCCTCTGGTCATTCAATATCAGTATCAGCTGCATGTCACCAGTATCTTCCACTAGACACTTGGTACCAGTATCAGCTGCAGGTCATTAGTATCTTCCTCTGGTCAATCGATACCAGTGTCAACTGCAAGTCACTAGTATCTTCCTCTGGTCATTCGGTATCAGTATTAGCAGCAGGTGAACAGTATCTTCTTCTGGTCACTCGGTACCAGTATCAGCTGGTCACTCGGTACTAGTATCAGCTGCAGGTCACCAATATCACCTTCTGGTCACTCGGTACCAGTATCAACTGCAGGTGACCAGTATCTTCCTCTAGTTACTCGGTACCAGTATCTGCTGCAGGTAACTAGTATCTTTCTCTGATTTTTCGATATCAGTATCTGCTGCACATCACAAGCATCTTCATCTGGTCACTCGGTACCAGTATCAGCTGCAGGTCACCAGTATCTTCCTATGATCAGTCAGTACCAGTATCAGCTGCAGGTCACTAGTATCTTCTTCTGGTCACTTGATATCAGTGTCAGCTGCAAGTGACTAGTATCTTCCTCTGGTCATTCGGTATCAGTATCTGCTGCAGGTGACCAGTATATTCCTCTTGTTACTCGGTACCAGTATCTACTGTAGGTCACCAGTATCTGCCTAAGGTCACTCGACTCGGTACCAGTATTACCTGCAGGTCACCAGCATCTGCCTCTGGTTACTCAGTATAAGTATGAGCTGCAGGTCACCAGTATCTTCCTCTGGTCACTCGGTACCAGCGTCAGCTGCAAGTCACTAGTATCTTCCAATGGTCACTCAGTACCAGCGTCAGCTGCAGGTCACTAGTTTCTTCCGCTGGTCACTCGGTACCAGTAGAAGCTGCAGGTCACTAGTATCTTCCTCTGGTCACTCGGTACCAATATCAGCTGAAGGTCTCTAGTATCTAACTCAGGTTATTCGGTAGCAGCATCTGTTGCAGATCACTAGTATCTTCCTCTGGTCAGTCGATACCAGTATCACCAGTATGTCACCAGTAATTACCCTGGAACTGTCAGTACCAGTATCAGCTGCTGGTCACCAGTATTTTCCTATGATCACTCGGTACCAGTTTCAGCTGAAGGTCACTAGTATTTATTCTGGATCTGTCGGTACCAGTGTCAGCTGCAGGTCACTAGTTTCTTCCGCTGGTCACTCGGTACCAGTATCAGCTGAAGGTCACCGTATCATCCTCTGGTCACTCTGTACTAATCCTTTGGTGATTCGTTATCGTATCAGCTGCAGGTCACCAGTATCTTCCTCTGGTCATTCGGTATCAGTATACACTGCAGGTCACTAGTATCTTCCTCTGGTCACTCGGTAACAGTATTGGCTGCAGGTCGCTAGTATATTCCTCTGGTCACTTGATACCAGTATCTGCTGCAAGTGAACAGTATCTTCTTCAGGTCACTCGCTACCAGTGTCAGCTGCAGGTCACTAGTATCTTCCTCTGGTCACTCGGTACCAGTATCAGCTGCAGGTCACTAGTATCTTCCTCAGGTCACTCGGTACCAGTGTCAGCTGCAAGTGAACAGTATTTTCTTCTGGTCACTCGGTACCAGTGTCAGCTGCAGGTCACTACTATCTTCCTCTGGTCATTTGGTACCAGTATCATCTGCAGGTCACCAGTATCTGCCTCTGGTCACTCGGTACCATTATCAGCTGCAGGTCACCAGTATCATCTTCTGGTCACTCGGTACCAGTATCAGCTGCAGGTCACTATTATCTTCTTCTGGTCACATGATAACAGTGTCAGCTGCAAGTGACTAGTATCTTCCTCTGGTCATTCTGTACCAGTATCAGCTGCAGGTCACTAGTATCTTCCTCTGGTCACTCGATACCAGTATCTACTGCAAGTCACTAGCATCTTCCTCTGATCATTCGGTATCAGTATACACTGCAGGTCACAAGTATCTTCCTCAGGTCACTCGATACCAGTATCTGCTTCCGGTCACTAGTATATTCCTCTGGTCGATTGGTACCAGTATCAGCTGCAAGTGAACAGTTTCTACTTCAGGTCACTCGGTACCAGTGTCAGCTGCAGGTCACTAGTATCTTCCTCAGGTCACTCTGTACCAGTATCAGCTGCAGGTCACTAGTATCTAACTCAGGCTTTTCGGTATCAGTACCTGCTGTAGATCAGTAGTATCTTCCTCTGGTCCCTCGGTACCAGTATCAGCTGCAAGTGAACAGTGTCTTCTTTTGGTCACTCGGTACCAGTGTCAGCTGCAGGTCACTACTATCTTCCTCTGGTCATTTGGTACTAGTATCATCTGCAGGTCACCAGTATCTGCCTCAGGTCACTCGCTAAAAGTATCAGCTGCAGGTCACCAGTATCATCTTCTGGTCACTCGGTACCAGTATCAGCTGCAGGTCTCTATTATCTTCTTCTGGTCACACGATATCAGTGTCAGCTGCAAGTCACTAGTATCTTCCTCTGGTCATTTGGTATCAGTTTCAGCTGCAGGTGACCAGTATCTTCCTCTGGTTACTCGGTACCAGTATCTACTGCAGGTCAACAGTATCTGCCTAAGGTCACTCGGTACCAGTATTACCTGCAGGTCACCAGCATCTGCCTTTGGTTACTCAGTATAAGTATCAGTTGTAGGTCACTAGTATCTTCCTATGGTCACTCGGTACCAGTATCAGTTGCAGGTCACTAGTATCTTCCTCTGGTCACTCGTTACCAGTATCATCTGCAAGTCACTAGTATCTAACTCAGGTTATTCGGTATCAGTATCTGCTGCAGGTCACCAGTATCTTCCTCTGGTCATTCGGTACAAGTATCAGCTGCAGTTCACCAGTATCTTCCTCTGGACACTCGGTACCAGTATCTGTTGCAGATCACTAGTATCTTCCTCTGGTCAGTCGATACCAGTATCACCAGCATGTCACCAGTAATTACCCTGGAACTGTCGGTACCAGTATCAGCTGCAGGTCACCAGTATCTTCCTATGGTCACTCGGTACCTGTTTCAGCTGAATGTCACTAGTATTTACTCTGGATATGTCGGTACCAGTGTCAGCTGCAGGTCACTAGTATCTTCCGCTGGTCACTCGGTGCCACTGTCAGCTGAAGGTCACTAGTATCATCCTCTGGTCACTCGGTACTAATCCTCTGGTGATTCGTTATCGGTATCAGCTGCAGGTCACTAGTATCTTCCTCTGGTCACTCGATACCAGTGTCACCTGCAAGTCACTAGTATCTTCCTCTGGTCATTCGGTATCAGTATACACTGCAGGTCTCTATAGATTAATTAAACCCAAACCATGGGTACAACCAGGGCCAGCTCCAGGTTTTTATGGGCCCCGGGCGAAAGAGCCTCAGTGGGCCCCTTTAACACAGACCACGATTCATGATGCACAGATACAGCAAGAGAAATATGGGTACAGTACAACGCCAAACACTTCACTTCTTCCATAACATGAGTGATATCTATTGTAAATTGTACAATAGCTCAAAACCCGCCAAATCCTCACAGCGCACAGTACAGACTGGACAGTACAGTCCTCCATACAATATTATGGGCACCACATAGTCTCCCCCTCATCACCCATACAATACCCCATGCAGGATGTCACCCCGCCATCCCCCATATAATGCTCCATACAGAATACTGGACCCAAAATAATGCTCCATACAGAATACTGGACCCAATATAATGCTCCATACAGGATACTGGTCCCCATATAATGCTCCATACAGGATACTGGTCCCCATATAATGCTCCATACAAAATATGGAGCTCTCCTCTGCGCTGTGCTGCGTTCTGCACTGTTACAGCTCAGGAAAGGGCGCTGTGGAAAGACTCCCCATTATCATCATGATTGTCTCCCCATCATCATCATTGCCTCCTTATCATCATCATTGCCTCCCCATCATCATCATGGCCTCCCCATTATCATCAATGCCTGCCCATCATCATCATCTCCTCCCCATCATCATCTTCTCCCCATCATCAATGCCTGCCCATTATCATCAATGCCTGCCCATTATCATCATCTTCTCCCCATCATCATCAATGCCTCCCCATTATCAGCAATGCCTGCCCATCATCAACTCCTCCCCATCATCATCAATGCCTGCCCATCATCATCTTCTCCCCATCATCAATGCCTGCCCATTATCATCAATGCCTGCCCATTATCATCATCTTCTCCCCATCATCATCAATGCCTCCCCATTATCAGCAATGCCTGCCCATCATCATCTTCTCCCCATCATCAATGCCTGCCCATTATCATCAATGCCTGCCCATTATCATCATCTTCTCCCCATCATCATCAATGCCTCCCCATTATCAGCAATGCCTGCCCATCATCATCTTCTCCCCATCATCAATGCCTGCCCATTATCATCAATGCCTGCCCATTATCATCATCTTCTCCCCATCATCATCATCAATGCCTCCCCATTATCAGCAATGCCTGCCCATCATCACACACAGACAGCACCACAGCACACAAGCACTCTCTCACATACATACACACACACATACACACACACACACATACACACACACACACACACACACACACAAAGCACCGCACTACATACACACAGACACACACAGAGACACACACACCCACGTCTTACCTGTCCAGCGCCCGCGCGATCTCTGCCACAGCCGGCCGCTGAATGATGACGTCATTCAGCGGCGCTGCTGTGAGGGGAAGCGCCAGCGCCCCCTGGAGCCCGGAGCTGCGGCAGCGGAGGCACGTGAGAGGTAAGTATTGTGCCAGCTGATGCCGGGGCCCGGAGCAAGCGGGGGGGGGCCCAGTGGCGGCGCTGACACCGCTCTCCTCCGCTAACGGGCGCGGGGGTGCCAGACGGCGAGTGGGCCCCCCCGCCTGCTCAGGGCCCCGGCACTTGCCCGGGTGTGCCGGGTGCTGACGCCGGCCCTGGGTACAACCTTTTATCATTGTTCCAAATAGGAACGGGGCAACTCGCTATATAATGGCAGATAACAGAGAATGCAGAGCATCTAGCCCAAATGAATGTAACAAGAAAATAAAGTAGAAAATATACCAACTTTATTGAAAATGTTAAAAATGTTCACAACAATTAAATTTAGAACGCAAGATAAGATGGTGAGTGAGCAAGTAAAAACGCCTGTAGCACATATACTAGCGCACCAAGATCCAGAAACAATCTCATATTAATGTATAACAACGTATATGGAAAAGACAATCAATTTTTCCCAGATAGGGGGGCACTAAAAAATGGGTAAGTACCCCACTACATAGTGTTTCCCATGGTGGGATAATGTGCCATCCTGATCAATCATAATGCTGAATCCATATAAGAGATAGAGCCCAAATCACATGTATCATTTAGATGACCTCAAGTGTGGCATTGCTGAAGGATAAATTTCCAAATCAGACACCTCAAGTAAAAAATACACCACATCGGTCTACATGAATAGGTGCAGAGAGGTGCTTACCCATTTTAGGGGAGATGCGCTGTGTCAGGCACGTGCCCCGACGCACATTTCGCTTTCTTTGCTTCCTCTGGGGTAGTGGGGTACTTACTTATCTTGCAGTCTAAATTTAATTGTTGTGAACATTTTTAACATTTTCAATAAAGTTGGTATATTTTCTACTTTATTTTCTTGTTACATTCATTTGGGCTAGATGCTCTGCATTCTCTGTTATCTGCCACTGCAGGTCTCTAGTATCTTCCTCACATCACTCGATACCAGTATCAGCTGCAGGTCACTAGTATTTTCCTCTGGTCACTCGGTAATAGTATTAGCTGCAGGTCGCTAGTATATTCCTCTGGTCACTTGGTACCAGTATCTGCTGCAAGTGAACAGTATCTTCTTCAGGTCACTCGGTACCAGTATCAGCTGCAGGTCACTAGTATCTAACTCAGGTTATTCAGTATCAGTACCTGCTACAGATCACTAGTATCTTCCTCTGGTCACTCGGTACCAGTATCAGTTGCAAGTGAACAGTATCTTCTTCTGGTCACTCGGTACCAGTGTCAGCTGCAGGTCACTACTATCTTCCTCTGGTCATTTGGTACCAGTATCATCTGCAGGTCACCAGCATCTGCCTCTGGTCACTCGGTACCAGTATCAGCTGCAGGTCACCAGTATCATCTTCTGGTCACTCGGTACCAGTATCAGCTGCAGGTCACTATTATCTTCTTCTGGTCACACGATAATAGTGTCAGCTGCAAGTCAATAGTATCTTCCTCTGGTCATTCGGTATCAGTTTCAGCTGCAGATGACCAGTATCTTCCTCTGGTTACTCGGTACCAGTATTACCTGCAGGTCACCAGCATCTGCCTTTGTTTACTCTGTATAAGTATCAGCTGTAGGTCACTAGTATCTTCCTCTGGTCACTCGGTACCAGTATCATCTGCAGCAGGTCACTAGTTTCTAACTCAGGTTATTCGGTATCAGTACCTGCTGCAGATCACTAGTATCTTCCTCTGGTTACTCGGTACCAGTATCAGGTGCAGGTCACCAGTATCTGCCTATGGTCACTCAATACCAGTATCTGCTGCCAGTCACTCGTATCTTCCTCTGGCTTTTCGGTATCAGTATCTGCTGCGGATCACTAGTATCTTCATCTGGTCACTCAGTACAAGTATTCAATGCAGGTCACTACTATCTTTCTCTGGTCATTTGGTACCAGTATCATCTGCAGGTCACCAGTTTCTGCCTCTGGTCACTCGGTACCAGTATCAGCTGCAGGTCACGAGTATCTTCCTATAGTCACTCGGTACCAGTTTCAGCTGAGGGTCACTAGTATTTACTCTGGATATGTCGGTACCAGTGTCAGCTGCAGGTCACTAGTATCTTCCGCTGGTCACTCAGTACCACTATCAGCTGAAGGTCACCAGTATCATCCTCTGGTCACTCGATACTAATCCTCTGGTGATTCGTTATCTGTATCAGCTGCAAGTCACTAGTATCTTCCTCTGGTCATTCGGTATCACTATACTGTACACTGCAGGTCACTAGTATCTTCCTCACGTCACTCAATACCAGTATCAGCTGCAGGTCACTAGTATTTTCCTCTGGTCATTCAGTACCAGTATCTGCTTCCGGTCACTAGTATCTTCCTCTGGTCTCTCGGTAACAGTTTTAGCTGCAGGTCGCAAGTATATTCCTCTGGTTACTTGGTACCAGTATCTGCTGCAAGTGAACAGTATCTTCTACAGGTCACTTGGTACCATTGTCAGCTGCAGGTCACTAGTATCTTCCTATGGTCTCTCGGTACCAGTATCAGCTGCAGATCACTAGTATCTTCCTCTGGTCACTCAGTACCAGTATCAGGTGCAGATCACTAGTATCTTCCTCTGGTCACTCGGTACCAGTATCAGCTGCAAGTGAACAGTATCTTCTTCTGGTCACTCGGTACCAGTGTGAGCTGCAGGTCACAAGTATCATCTTCTGGTGACTCGGTACCAGTATCAGCTGCAGGTCACTATTATCTTTTTCTGGTCACACGATAACAGTGTCAGCTGCAAGTCAATAGTATCTTCCTCTGGTCATTCGGTATTAGTTTCCGCTGCAGGTGACCAGTATCTTCCTCTGATTACTCGGTACCAGTATTACCTGCATGTCACCAGCATCTGCCTTTGCTTACTCGGTATAAGTATCAGCTGTAGGTCACTAGTATCTTCCTCTGGTCACTCGGTACCAGTATCATCTGCATGTCACTAGTTTCTAACTCAGGTTATTTGGTATCAGTACCTGCTGCAGATCACTAGTATCTGCCTCTGGTCACTCGATACCAGTATCAGGTGCAGGTCACCAGTATCTGCCTATGGTCACTCCATACCAGTATCTGCTGCCAGTCACTCGTATCTTCCTCTGGTTTTTCGGTATCAGTATCTGCTGCGGATCACTAGTATCTTCATCTGGTCACTCGGTACAAGTATTCAATGCAGGTCACTACTATCTTTCTCTGGTCATTTGGTAGCAGTATTATCTGCAGGTCACCAGTATCTGCCTCTGGTCACTCGGTACCAGTATCAGCTGCAGGTCACCAGTATCATCTTCTGGTCACACGATAACAGTGTCAGCTGCAAGTCACTAGTATCTTCCTCTGGTCATTCAGTATCAGTTTCAGCTGCAGGTGACCAGTATCTTCCTCTGGTCACTCGATACCAGTGTTACCTGCAAGTCACTAGTATCTTCCTCTGGTCATTCGGTATCAGTATACGCTGCAGGTCACTAGTATCTTCCTCAGGTCACTCGATACCAGTATCAGCTGCAGGTCACTAGTATCTAACTCAGGTTATTCAGTTATCAGTACCTTCTGCAGATCACTAGTATTTTCCTCTGGTCATTCAGTACCAGTATCTGCTTCCGGTCACTAGTATCTTCCTCTGGTCACTCGGTAACAGTATTAGCTGCAGGTCGCTAGTATATTCCTCTGGTCACTTGGTACCAGTATCTGCTGCAGGTCATTAGTATCTTCCTCTGGTCTCTCGGTACCAGTATCAGCTGCAAGTAAACAGTATCTTCTTCAGGTCACTCGGTACCAGTGTCAGCTGCAGGTCACTAGTATCTTCCTATGGTCATTCGGTACCAGTATCAGCTGCAGGTCACTATTATCTTCCTCTGGTCACTCGGTACCAGTATCAGCTGCAAGTGAACAGTATCTTCTACTGGTCACTCGGTACCATTGTCAGCTGCAGGTCACTACTATCTTCTGCAGTATCATCTGCAGGTCACCAGTATCTGCCTCTGGTCACTCGGTACCAGTATCAGCTGCAGGTCACCAGTATCATCTTCTGATCACTCGGTACCAGTATCAGCTGCAGGCCACTATTATCTTCTTCTGGTCACAAGATAACAGTGTCAGCTGCAAGTGACTAGTATCTTCCTCTGGTCATTCGGTATCAGTTTCAGCTGCAGGTGACCAGTATCTTACTCTGGTTACTCGGTACCAGTATCTTCTGCAGGTCACCTGTATCTGCCTAAGGTCACTCGGTACTAGTATTACCTGCAGGTCACCAGCATCTGCCTTTGTTTACTCGGTATAAGTATCAGCTGTAGGTCACCAGTATTTAACCTGGATCTGTCGGTACAAGTATGAGCTGCAGGTCACCTGTATCTTCCTCTGGTCACTCGGTAGCAGTGTCAGCTGCAGGTCACTAGTATATTCCTTTGGTCATTCGGTATCAGTATCAGCTGCAGGTCACCAGTATCTTCTTCTGGTCACTCGGCACCAGTATCTGCTGCTGGTTACTAGTATCTTCCTCTGATTTGTCAGTATCAGTATCTGCTGTAGGTCACTAGTACCTTCCTCTGGTCACTCGGTAACAGTATCAGCTGCAGGTCACCAGTATCTTCCTCTGGTCACTCGTACCAGTATCAGTTGCAGGTCACTAGTATCTAACTCAGGTTGTTCGGTATCCGTACCTGCATCCGGTCACCAGTATCTTCCTCTGGTTTTTCGGTACCATTGTCAGCTGCATGTCACCAGTATTTACCCTGGATATGTCGGTACCAGTACCATCTGCAGGTCACCAGTATTTACCCTGGATCTGTCGGTACCAGTACCAGCTGCAGGTCACCTGTATCTTCCTATGGTCATTCAGTATCAGTATCTGCGGCAGGTCACCAGCATCCTCCTTTGGTCATTCGGTACAAATATCTGTTTCAGGTCACCAGTATTTACCCTGGATATGTCGGTACCAGTACCAGCTGCAGGTCACCAGTATTTACCCTGGATCTGTCGGTACCAGTACCAGCTGCAGGTCACCTGTATCTTCCTATGGTCATTCAGTATCAGTATCTGCGGCAGGTCACCAGCATCCTCCTTTGGTCATTCGGTACAAATATCTGCTGCAGGTCACCAGTATCTTCCTCTTGTCATTTGCTACCAGTATCAGCTGCAGGTCACTAGTATCTTCCTCTGGTCTCCCGGTACCAGTATCTGCTGCAGGTCACCAGTATTTAACCTGGATCTGTCAGTACCACTATCTGACTAAGGTCTCTTTGTATGGGAATCTGCCCCAGGCTTAATTTGTGGGGGGCATCTGAGCATGGTCTGGAAGGGGATCACCAGTGAGAGAAAAGCAAGGAGAATTTGGTGACTCCGATCTGCGTCACAAGCCTTCCCGTTATATAACGGTTACATGCCCATGCCGCAAAAGCCGTCCCCATCTGCGTGGTCACATGGCATCATTGAAAATTCCAGTAAGAATGGCAATGGTTAAATGTGAGCCACGTATAGAGCACATCTGACAGAGGTTTCCATGGCAACTGCTGAAGCAGGGCTTCCTGGGAGAGGGCGACACATATAGACACAACCGCCAGTGATAATTTTAGTAAATTCATCGACTTCTTGGTTAACTCTTCCTGTGCTGTTGTCACTGACATAGGGGGCATCAAGACACCTGCATGGCGGTATCTGTGACAGCCAGACTGCGGAGTGAAGATGCTAGACTGTCATCTGAGTCACTGCTGCCCGCAGCACTAGCTGTAAACCATAGTCCTCTGAGGGCATAGAGGTAGGATTAACGCCCGGCCCCTGGTGTTTCACGAGCTTCACTACTATTGTCACGGTGGTCTGGAACCCTGCTACCGTTCGTCTAGGGGACGGAAATGGAGTCACTTGGTGGGTTCAAACCATACAGTTGAAGTTGTCAGCAGCTTCTAATTCTGTTCTCCTGTCCCCCCCCATTGGCGGTATTACTACTGATCTACTAAGGGCTAAAGCTGAGGTCACCCCGTGGGTAGTTATCATACAATTGTGGCCAATTTGCAGTCTCCAGTTCACCCCCATCTTCCATGTTGGCAGCACTAATCTTTCTCTTTTTTTGTCCAGGCTTTAACTACTTCTGGTCCTAATCACAATGGCCAAGAACAACAATGCCTTCACATCCATCCCTGACTCAACAGTCCTCAACAGTAAGGTATCCTCTTCCCATCCCTCCAAACTTGCTGAGAGGCTGGAGAAAGCCGACCGGAAGCTGCGCCGCCGCCAGCGATACGTGGAGAAGGACGGCAGGTGTAACGTGCAGCATGGAAACGTGCGGGAAACCTATCGTTACCTGACGGACATCTTCACCACCTTGGTGGACCTGAAGTGGCGGGTGAGCTTGCTGGTGTTCATCATGGCCTATGCCATTACATGGCTTTTCTTCGGGGTGATCTGGTGGTTCATCGCTTACTGCCGCGGAGATCTGGAGCATTTGGAGGACTCAGAGTGGACGCCCTGCATCAAGAACCTCAACGGCTTTGTGTCAGCTTTTCTCTTCTCTATAGAGACAGAGACAACCATTGGGTATGGACACAGGGTGATCACAGACAAGTGCCCCGAGGGCATTATTCTACTCCTTCTTCAGGCTATCCTCGGCTCCATGGTGAATGCCTTCATGGTGGGATGCATGTTTGTAAAGATCTCCCAGCCCAACAAGAGAGCAGAGACACTGGTGTTCTCCTCAAATGCTGTCATCTCTCTAAGGGACGACAAACTCTGTCTCATGTTCCGGGTGGGAGACCTCCGTCAGTCGCACATTGTGGAGGCCTCCATACGTGCCAAATTGATCAAATCCAAGCAAACACAGGAAGGCGAGTTCATTCCTCTCAACCAGACGGACATCAACGTGGGCTTTGAGACAGGAGATGACCGCCTCTTCCTGGTCTCCCCTCTCATTATCAGCCATGAAATAAATGAGCACAGCCCCTTCTGGGAGGTTTCAAAGAGGCAACTGGAGAAGGACGAGTTTGAGATCGTTGTGATCCTGGAAGGGATGGTGGAAGCCACAGGTACGAGCTGCTCGCAACCATGAGAAAGACCCCGCCATTCCTTCCCAATTATCTCACACCCTGACCTTCCCAGTCTTTGGTTAATTAGGTGAAGAATCCTCAAAGCCCTGATGAGGACCAGTACCGTGACCCCTGTAGGACTATACAGTGAGTACGGAAAGTATTCAGACCCCTTTAAATTTTTCACTCTTTGTTTCATTGCAGCCATTTGGTAAATTCAAAAAAGTTCATTTTTTTTCTCATTAATGTACACTCTGCACCCCATCTTGACTGAAAAAAAAACAAATGTAGAAATTTTTGCAAATTTATTAAAAAAGAAAAACTGAAATATCACATGGTCATAAGTATTCAGACCCTTTGCTCAGTATTGAGTAGAAGCACCCTTTTGAGCTAGTACAACCATGAGTCTTCTTGGGAATGATGCAACAAGTTTTTCACACATGAATTTGGGGATCCTCTGCCATTCTTCCTTGCAAATCCTCTCCAGTTCCATCAGATTGGATGGTGAACGTTGATGGACATCCATTTTCAGGTCTCGAGAGAGAGATGCTCAATTGGGTTTAGGTCAGGGCTCTGGCTGGGCCAGTCAAGAATGGTCACAGAGTAGCTCTGAAGCCACTCCTTTGTTATTTTAGCTGTGTGCTTAGGGTCATTGTCTTGTTGGAAGGTGAACCTTTGGCCAAGTCTGAGGTCCAGAGCACTCTGGAAGAGGTTTTCATCCAAGATATCTCTATACTTGGCCGCACTCATGTTTCCTTCAATTGCAACCAGTCGCCCTGTCACTGCAGCTAAAAAATGCCCCCATAGCATGATGCTGCCATCATCATGTTTCACTGTTGGGATTGTATTGGGCAGGTGATGAGCAGTGCCTGGTTTTCTGCACACATACCGCTTAGAATTATCACCAAAAAGTTCTATCTTCATCTCCTGAGACCAGAGAATCTTATTTCTCATAGTCTGGGAGTCCTTCATGTGTTTTTTAGCAAACTCTATGTGGGCTTTCATATGTTGTGGAACTTTCTCCCATCTCCCTACTGCATCTGTGGAGCTCAGCCACAGTGATCTTGGGATTCTTCTTTTCCTCTCTCACCAAGGCTCTTCTGCCACGATTGCTCAGTTTGGCTGGACGGCCAGGTCTAGGAAGACTTCTGGTGGTTCCAAGCTTCTTCCATTTAAGGATTATGAAGGTCACTCTGTTCTTAAAGGGTATGCCACACTAAACAGCGTCGCTAACGAGATCGCTAAAAAACGTCACTATTTAGAGATCTCGTTAGTGACGTTGTTCTGTGTGGCATGTAGCAACGACGTGGCCCCTGCTGAGATCCTGCTGTGATCTCGTTCGTCGCTGACATCGGTCCGGACCCTATTTTTATCGTCGGCGTCCCGCTGGTAAGTATATATCGCTGAGTGTGGCACCTTTTTTTAGCGATTTAGCGGTATTTTGTACCGCTAAAGTCGTTAAGGAGATCGCTAACCGTGATAGCGTCCTTAACGACATCGCTAAATTAAGCCGCTACTAGCGATATTGAAACTATCCCGCTAGCGATCGCATTAGTATGCGTCGTTATCGTGATCGCTAGCGGGATAGTTTAGTGTGGCAGTACCTTAAGAACCTTGAGTACTGCAGAAATTCTTTTGTCACCTAGGCCAGATCTGTGCATTGCCACAATTCTGTCTCTGAGCTCCTTGGCCAGTTTGTTTGACCTCATGATTCTTATTTGGTGTGACATACACTTTGAGCTGTGAAGTCTTTTATAGATAGGTGTGTACCTTTACAAATCAAGTCCTATCAGTTTAATTAAACACAGCTGGACTCCAATGAAGGAGTAGAACCACCTCAAGGAGGATCGCAAGGAAATGGACAGCATGTGACTTAAATATGAGTGTCTGAGCAAAGGGTCTGAATACTTATGACCATGTGACATTTCAGTTTTTCTTTTTTAATAAATTTGCAAAAATTTCGACATTTCTGTTTTTTTAAGTCAAGATGGGGTGCAGAGTGTACATTAATGAGAAAAAAATAACTTTTTTGAATTTTCCAAGTGGCTGCAATGAAACAAAGAGTGAAAAATTTAAAGGGGTCTGAATACTTTCCATAGCCACTGTACATGATGGAAACAGGCAGTAGTGCTGCACAGCATAACCTTTACTCACATAGAACATGTACAACATAACTCAATACTGACATCCACACATCAATGTTAACAATTATTATTTATGAGTCTATGCTGATGACTCTTTCCATGATTATATATGAACTAGTCATGAACCCGTTCTACGCCCGGGTGGCAAGCATTTTTATAGGTACATGGTCTCCCATTCTGGTATGTGCTTCCCCCCTCCTATTCTGGTATGCATGGCACCCCTCATCCCTATCCTGGTATGTATGGTCCCCTCACCCCCACCCAAATCTACTATGCATGGCACCCCATTCCTCATCCTGGTATGCAAGGTCACCTCCTGCCCAATCCTGGAATGCATGGTCCCCTCACCCCCCAATTCTGGTATGAATGGTCCCGTCACCCCCAATTCTGGTATGAATGGTCCCCTCACCCCCCCAATCCTGGTATGAATGGTCCCCTCACCCCCAATCCTGGTATGAATGGTCCCCTCATCGCCCAATCCTGATGTGCATGGTCCGCTCACCCTCCAATCCTGATGTGCATGTTCCCCTCACCCCCCAATCCTGATGTGCATGGTCCCCTCACCCCCCAATCCTGATGTGCATGATCCCCTCACCCCCCAATCCTGATGTGCATGGTCCCCTCACCCCCCAACCCTGATGTGCATGGCCCTCTCACCCCCAACCCTGATGTGCATGGTCCGCTCACCCCCAATCCTGATGTGCATGGTCCCCTCATCCCCAATCCTGATGTGCATGGCCCCCTCACCCCCCCAATCCTGATATGCATGGTCCCCTCACCCCCCAATCCCGGTATGCACGGTCCCCTCACCCACCAATCCTGGTATGCATGGTCACCTCCCGCCCAATCCTGGAATGCATGGTCCCCTCACCCCCAATTCTGGTATGAATGGTCCCCTCACCCCCAATCCTGGTATGAATCGTCCCCTCACCGCCCAATCCTGATGTGCATGGTCCGCTCACCCCCCAATCCTGATGTGCATGGTCCTTCACCCCCCAATCCTGATGTTCATGGTCCCCTCACCCCCAATCCTGATGTGCATGGTCCCCTCACCCCCCAATCCTGATGTGCATGGTCCTCTCACCCCCAAATCCTGATGTGCATGGTCCGCTCACCCCCAATCCTGATGTGCATGGTCCCCTCATCCCCAATCCTGATGTGCGTGGCCCCCTTACCCCCCCAATCCTGATATGCATGGTCACCTCACCCCCCAATCCTGATGTGCATGGTCCCCTCATCCCCAATCCTGATGTGCATGGCCCCCTCACCCCCCAATCCTGGTATGCATGGTCCCCTCACCCCCCAACCCTGATGTGCATGGTCCACTCACCCTTCAATCCTGATGTGCATGGTCCCCTCACCCCCCAACCCTGATGTGCATGGTCCCCTCACCCCCCCAATCCTGATGTGCATGGTCCCCTCATCCCCAATCCTGATGTGTATGGCCCCCTCACCCCCCCAATCCTGGTATGCATGGTCCCCTCACCCCGCAACCCTGAAGTGCATGGTCCGCTCACCCCCCAATCCTGATGTGCATGGTCCCCTCACCCCCCAACCCTGATGTGCATGGTCCCCTCACCCCCCCAATCCTGATGTGCATGTCCCCTCACCCCCCCAATCCTGATGTGCATGGTCCCCTCACCCCCCAACCCTGATGTGCATGGTCTTCTCACCCCCCAATCCTGATGTGCACGGTCCCCTCACCCCCCCTATCCTGATGTGCATGGTCCCCTCACCCCCCCAATCCTCATGTGCATGGTCCCCTCACTCCCCCCAATCCTGATGTGCATGGTCCCCTCACCCCCAATCCTGATGTGCATGGTCCCCTCACACCCCCCAATCCTGATGTGCATGGTCCGCTCACCCCCCCAATCCTGATGTGCATGGTCCCCTCACCCCCCTATCCTGATGTGCATGGTTCCCTCACCCCCCATTCTGATGTGCATGGCCCCTCTCACCCCCCTATCCTGATGTGCATGGTCCCCTCACCCCCCAATCCTGATGTGCATGGTCCCCTCACCCCCCAATCCTGATGTGCATGGTCCCCTCACACCCCAATCCTGATGTGCATGGTCCCCTCACCCCCTAATCCTGATGTGCATGGTCCCCTCACCCCCCAATCCTGATGTGCATGGTCCCCTCACACCCCCCCAATCCTGATGTGCATGGTCCCCTCACCCCCCAATCCTGATGTGCATGGTCCCCTCACCCCCCAATCCTGATGTGCATGTCCCCTCACCCCCCAATCCTGATGTGCATGGTCCCCTCACCCCCCAATCCTGATGTGCATGGTCCCCTCACCCCCCAATCCTGATGTGCATGGTCCCCTCATCTCCCAATCCTGATGTGCATGGTCCCCTCACCCCCCAATCCTGATGTGCATGGTCCCCTCACCCCCCAATCCTGATGTGCATGGTCCCCTCACCCCCCAATCCTGATGTGCATGGTCCCCTCAACCCCCAACCCTGATGTGCATGGTCCCCTCACCCCCCAATCCTGATGTGCATGGTCCCCTCACCCCCCCAATCCTGATGTGCATGTGTGTCGACCGCCACCACAATTGTGGGTTACCAGGGCAATGGGGTACTCAGAGCCGAGCCCGTAGAAGTCTATGGGGATTTTGTCACAGGTAGCTGTGGCTCGGTCTGTGGCCCTGGCGGTCTGGCGTATGTTGGGGATATATTTACAGGGGATATTTATACACAGTTCGTGACGCCACCTGTAGTATTCTGGCAATCAGTACCAGCGCTGCCGCAGATCTCCGAGGGGATGGTGATGCAGCCAGATGTCGGGTCCCCCACAGGTGGGACTGGTCCCTCAAAGTCTATGGGATTTGTGAAGTCGGGTGCAGATAAAGAACACAGTCTCACACGGTCAGCGTCTCTCCATACCCCTACTTGTAAGATGTTCAAGCAGGTCCCAGGGAGGCTGATCCAAGGAGGATGTATTTCGAGATAGCAGCTGGGCAAGTTAGGGGCCTCCTTTACTTCCAATATGACGAGTCCAACTAGCATGAAGCGTAGTTCCCTCCAATAAATCTGGTTCTTCTACCACCATGCATGAAGCTATGGTGATGCTTCGGTCCCAGTAACCGGTTAACAGTGCAGGACTTCCAATCCTAAAGCACTCACAATATCTACCACTGTGCCTTTCGCCTTGCCCGTGCTGGTAGCATAAGCATCCCTCACTTCACAGATATATATATCAGTCAGTTCCTTCTTATTTCCTTCCAGAGCTTGCTAGCAGAATACCAGTAATACTTTTAGGCAGGAGCACGTCTCTGAACCTCTACCGTCCTCTAGACAGGCGTCTGAATTATCTGCAGCTCACTCCTCTCTCCTGCACAGACTTCTCGCTGACTGACTGTCTCCTCAGACAAACTGAACTGACTGAAGACAGGACACTCTCTGACTGAACACTCCCTGCTGATGTCACAAGCTTATAAACCTGTGGGCGTGTCTAAGTGCATGTTGGAATGAATGTTCATTTAGCATTAAACTGCTATCTCTCCACACATCCTCCAGGGTACTGCGTGTGCCTTCACACACCAGGGCTACACATTCCCCCATGGTAAAAGACAGCACTCCCGGGCTGTGAAATACAAGAAGACAGAAAATTTTGTTTATGCATAACAACAAACATTAACTTCTTCCCATCCGGGAGGTACGAATATCTTGAACGTTGCATTAAACATAGAAAAATACACAAAGTATTAAATAGACATTTTTCATATTAACGGTACAAACTACTTTCACTTTTATAAAAACTTATATACATCTTCTCAGCTGCGGTAAACCCTGTCTGGGTCCTACCGTTCTTCACATCTCTTTATTAATTTCTGTTACACTTTCCATCCCGGGGGCTGGAACAATGCGATGATCCCTAGATCTCATGACGAACAGATCATGTGCTGCGATCAGAGTCTGGGTCGCAACAGTCTTTGTATGAACCATCAGGGGCGCAACGGGTATCTCTTTCTCGTGAGACGCCGACTGCGTCTCAATTTGCGTTGCAGGGGGCGATTCAGCTGTAACCGCAGTTTGCGATGTAGATTGGGTCGCCGATTGCGATGCAGAGTAGGTCGCCGATTGCGATACTGAGGTGTACGCAGGGGGCGATGCGGAATAGGACGCACAATGCTGGTGTGATGCAGAGCAGGAAGCAGGTGTGCGCAATGGCTCAATTGAGGACGCACTAACCTGCTGCTGTCGCTGCTCCATCTCTTCCCAGTCGCTTTCCATCATTGACGGCTGGGTCCCCGCCGGTGTCCCTACCAGGGATTGATCATCTGCTGCGGCCTCCTGGCCGGGCGGGCGTTCCGGAACTGGCGGTACCTCCTCAACCTCCTTTGCCTCCACCGCTCCATCGGTGGGATCAGGATCGGTACTTTTGGGGGCAGCCTCCGGTTTCTCTTCAGCCTTCCTCAGCAGGGAACTTGGGAATTCAGGAGACGGCATTATGCTTGTAGGAGAGAACACTGCGTCCCTCAGCAGCCGCTGTTTCAGGGCACGCCAGCGTCTCTCTATCTCCTTCATTCCTTTTCGGTGGAGACAGGACCTTCGTCGCAGGCGCTCTGATGTCAGAGCGTTCACTTCCTGTCGCAGGACCTGCCGATGAGTCAGAGCCGGGGGCGGAGCCAGGCAACAGCGCGCTTTTACAGGTACGCCCACCTTCTTCTCCAGCGCCTGAGGGCGCGAATATGGCGGCAAAATGGCGGATTTTAGCGCCAAAAATAGCAAACAGTCTTTTTCACTAAAACAATTCCATAGGCACGCAGGGCTCGCAATTTTGCGAGTTTCGCATCCTGTTCGTGAGGCCAAGTTTTTGTGTCGACCCGCCACCACAATTGTGGGTTACCAGGGCAATGGGGTACTCAGAGCCGAGCCCGTAGAAGTCTATGGGATTTTGTCACAGGTAGCTGTGGCTCGGTCTGTGGCCCTGGCGGTCTGGCGTATGTTGGGGATATATTTACAGGGGATATTTATACACAGTTCGTGACGCCACCTGTAGTATTCTGGCAATCAGTACCAGCGCTGCCGCAGATCTCCGAGGGGATGGTGATGCAGCCAGATGTCGGGTCCCCCACAGGTGGGACTGGTCCCTCAAAGTCTATGGGATTTGTGAAGTCGGGTGCAGATAAAGAACACAGTCTCACACGGTCAGCGTCTCTCCATACCCCTACTTGTAAGATGTTCAAGCAGGTCCCAGGGAGGCTGATCCAAGGAGGATGTATTTCGAGATAGCAGCTGGGCAAGTTAGGGGCCTCCTTTACTTCCAATATGACGAGTCCAACTAGCATGAAGCGTAGTTCCCTCCAATAAATCTGGTTCTTCTACCACCATGCATGAAGCTATGGTGATGCTTCGGTCCCAGTAACCGGTTAACAGTGCAGGACTTCCAATCCTAAAGCACTCACAATATCTACCACTGTGCCTTTCGCCTTGCCCGTGCTGGTAGCATAAGCATCCCTCACTTCACAGATATATATATCAGTCAGTTCCTTCTTATTTCCTTCCAGAGCTTGCTAGCAGAATACCAGTAATACTTTTAGGCAGGAGCACGTCTCTGAACCTCTACCGTCCTCTAGACAGGCGTCTGAATTATCTGCAGCTCACTCCTCTCTCCTGCACAGACTTCTCGCTGACTGACTGTCTCCTCAGACAAACTGAACTGACTGAAGACAGGACACTCTCTGACTGAACACTCCCTGCTGATGTCACAAGCTTATAAACCTGTGGGCGTGTCTAAGTGCATGTTGGAATGAATGTTCATTTAGCATTAAACTGCTATCTCTCCACACATCCTCCAGGGTACTGCGTGTGCCTTCACACACCAGGGCTACACACATGGTCCCCTCACCCCCCAACCCTGATGTGCATGGTCTGCTCACCCCCCAATCCTGATGTGCACGGTCCCCTCACCCCCCCTATCCTGATGTGCATGGTCCCCTCACCCCCCCAATCCTCATGTGCATGGTCCCCTCACTCCCCCCAATCCTGATGTGCATGGTCCCCTCACCCCCCAATCCTGATGTGCATGGTCCCCTCACACCCCCCAATCCTGATGTGCATGGTCCGCTCACCCCCCAATCCTGATGTGCATGGTCCCCTCACCCCCCTATCCTGATGTGCATGGTTCCCTCACCCCCCATTCTGATGTGCATGGCCCCTCTCACCCCCCTATCCTGATGTGCATGGTCCCCTCACGCCCCCCCTATCCTGATGTGCATGGCCACCTCACCATTTATACTCACCTTTCATCCCTGTGCTCCAGCGCTGTTCCGTTCAGCTGGACGCCGGGCGAGGAGAGCGGCGCTGGAGTACGCGCATGCCCATACCGCGCGGTCCGACGCCATATTGCTGAAGACACACTGTAAATGTGTCTTCAGCAAAATGGCGCCGGATAGCGCTATTGCGCATGCGCGATCCGACGCGCACTCCTGGTCTCCTGCCCGGGAGAAGAGAAGCGCCGTGGCAACGCTCCTCCCGGTCAGGTAAGTATGTGAGTATGGCGCCGGAGATCGCGGTATGCATCCAGTACGCATACCGCAATCTCCGGCGCCATACAGAGTACTCACCGCTCTGGATGCCTCACTCTGTCTGGAGCCAGACTGCGCAGGCGTGTCGCGCTTGCGCAGTCTATAAAAGCTTCAGACAGAGTGACGCTCCCACCGTTATATTATAGATATTCAGTTTTCTGGGGCAGGCTCTACTTTTATCTCAGGAGCAGGGCTGCTATGCAGGAATTAGAGATCACCCTTTTCAGGGATGCTAGAGGAGGTCATGGCTTTATTAGTGGGGTTCAGGCATGAGGACAAATATCCCACCACTGAGTCCACTGAGATGAAACACCTGGAGGAACCTTTGTGAAAAAGGAAAGGGGTGATACAGCAAATTACAGTCACACCTATTCAGTTAGGACATATTAGATGGACGGACTAAACAGAGTTTACACTACATGGTGGACTTACTGGTAGCTGCCTGACTCTGGGCACTAAAGGTTGGTATATCATCCACTGATTTTATAACCTTTGTTAGCTTTATAGTTGTTGATCCTTAGTGTTTTTTAACTCTAACATGGTGAACAGTAAATAGTAAAAAATTGATCAGAAAGTATGACTGCAGACTGTCCCCACCACCAAACAGTGCCTTCACTCTGTCCCAAGCTGCCTCTTCTCCATACTGTACCCTCACTGTTATTTCCATTCTAAACCCTTACATTATTCTCTACCATTTCTATACTAAAACCTGCCACCCTTCATGCCCTCCCTTTCCAAACTGTGCCTTCTAACTGGACTCCTATCGATATTGTCACCTCCCTGCACTGTCTCTCCCACTAGTTTGCTCTAAAATTGTCCTTCCACAATGCTATAACATTACTCTGTCCTCCCCTACTCTCTCCAAACTGTACCCTCTCTGTCCCCATCTACGCTGCTCCTCTAATTGTCCCAATACCCCGCTCCATACTGTGCCCTCATACAACCTTTACCCCACTTCCCCCTTTCATTACAGTCCCCTACCATATTGTGCCCTCTTAATGCCCACCTCCCGACACAGCTCCCTCCATCTCCATACTGTGCTCCCACTGTCACACTATTTGAGCTGCCCCAACATACTATGCCCTCAGACAGACAGCCCCACGCTACCCCTTTCCATATTGTGCCCTCACACAGTCCCGCCACACACTGCCTTCTTTCCATACTTTGCCCTCACACAGTACCCCTTAATACTGACTTTTTCATTCTGTACCTTCACAAATCCTCCTATCCTACATGCTGCCCCCTGTGGAGAAACGGGGGGACGGTGGGCGCCCAAGTCTGCTAGCCGAAACCGCATGGACCAGGGATCATCCCACCTAACACCCGCTCTCCTGTTAAATGTGGGCATAACACTACACAGACAACACAGGGTTAGGGTAAATTTTTGTGGCAATACTTTATTGAACTACAACACCCAATAGCAAACAGAGCAATCCCAGCAATTACCCCCAACATGGTGCAGTTTACAGGGCCTCACCCTTCCACTGTCTCGCCAAGATGATGGTAGATGATATGTCTATATTCCACCTGTGATATACACACAGAGAAGAGATATTGACAAGTGTAGGGAGATGACCGAGAACAGTCCGTACAAGGTCCAAATCCAGTTGACACAACATCACAGCTCCCAGGGTCGCTATTCCACCTGTGACTTACACACAGAGAAGAGATAACAATAAGCGTAGGGAGATGAAAGTCCATACTGTCCATACAAGGTCCAAAGCCAGTTGATACGAGAGTCACCACCTGGCTTATCCGACCATCTCCATGGAACCAAGCTACCAGCGGGTCCCAAAACCTGGCTTTCTCCAAACATATCCATGGTTCAGAGATGGTACTGGATCAGATCTGTGTCCTTCCAACCAGAGCCGAAACCTAGGTTGTTTCCCTTAGAATCATAGATCCGTGTCCCTCATGATGGTGCCATGATGAATTGGCTGCAGTCCTGTCTCTCGTCCGTGAAGTGTTGTGCAGAATGTCCGACTGATAGTTCTGTGTGATGAGATGAGATCTGATCTGCTCTCTCTGTCTCTTGTTTTTATACCCAAGACATGTAAGCTATTTTTAGAACTACCCAGTGTGCTTCAGTTCATCCTCACAGCCTTTCCCTATCTACATTCAAAATCAACAAACTGGTTATAGAATACAATACACAGTTAACCTATCAGCTCACAATAAACACACACTATGTACAAGTCACTATTACATACTTACATAGTACTGTATGTTAAATGGTATGCAAGTCTGTCTTCTTGACCGACCAGACATAAACACTTAAATCCACAAGCCAATATACAGATAAAAAGTCAATTCTTCTGGGTTTACAAAAATATGGTTATCTGGGAAATTAAGATACAATCTGGTTTC
>JARQOD010001255.1:60505-104099 GCA_033576555.1 Oophaga sylvatica
ATGGTGCAGTTTACAGGGCCTCACCCTTCCACTGTCTCGCCAAGATGATGGTAGATGATATGTCTATATTCCACCTGTGATATACACACAGAGAAGAGATATTGACAAGTGTAGGGAGATGACCGAGAACAGTCCGTACAAGGTCCAAATCCAGTTGACACAACATCACAGCTCCCAGGGTCGCTATTCCACCTGTGACTTACACACAGAGAAGAGATAACAATAAGCGTAGGGAGATGAAAGTCCATACTGTCCATACAAGGTCCAAAGCCAGTTGATACGAGAGTCACCACCTGGCTTATCCGACCATCTCCATGGAACCAAGCTACCAGCGGGTCCCAAAACCTGGCTTTCTCCAAACATATCCATGGTTCAGAGATGGTACTGGATCAGATCTGTGTCCTTCCAACCAGAGCCGAAACCTAGGTTGTTTCCCTTAGAATCATAGATCCGTGTCCCTCATGATGGTGCCATGATGAATTGGCTGCAGTCCTGTCTCTCGTCCGTGAAGTGTTGTGCAGAATGTCCGACTGATAGTTCTGTGTGATGAGATGAGATCTGATCTGCTCTCTCTGTCTCTTGTTTTTATACCCAAGACATGTAAGCTATTTTTAGAACTACCCAGTGTGCTTCAGTTCATCCTCACAGCCTTTCCCTATCTACATTCAAAATCAACAAACTGGTTATAGAATACAATACACAGTTAACCTATCAGCTCACAATAAACACACACTATGTACAAGTCACTATTACATACTTACATAGTACTGTATGTTAAATGGTATGCAAGTCTGTCTTCTTGACCGACCAGACATAAACACTTAAATCCACAAGCCAATATACAGATAAAAAGTCAATTCTTCTGGGTTTACAAAAATATGGTTATCTGGGAAATTAAGATACAATCTGGTTTCTTCACACCCCCTTTCTATTCTGTGCCCTCACACAGCACACCCCCCAACACTGCCTCCATTCCATACTGTGCCCTCACACAGCCCCTAGCCCACACTGCACCCTTTTCTTATAGTCCACCTACCATATTGTGCCCTCTTAATGTCCACCTCCCCACACAGCCTCATCTCCATACTGTACCCCTCTCTCCCACTACTCGAGCTGCACCCCTCAATACTGTGACCTCACACAGCCACCCCTTTCCATACTGTACCCTCACACAGTACCCCTTAACACTTCCTTTTCCATGCTGTGCCCTCGCAGAGTACTCCTAAACGTAATATCTAAGTATCTTCCTGTACTTGTCTTCCTTGCGGAAACTATTTTGACCAAATATGCAACTCAAGTTGCTGAGATGCAGTCCAAAACTTACAGAACCCTCCACTGCTCCTACACACCCTCATTATTGTGCGGCTCTGCAGCCTTTCAGGAACAAACTTATTCTGTTACAGCTGAATTTTTTACACTGTCCAGAGTACCTGCTGCCATTTTTCTGAATCCCAGTTTCTATGTTTTCATGCACAGATGTGGCAAAACACATACTTATAGAATCAGAGAATGTTAGCATTGAAAGGAACTTCCAGGGTCATCATGTTCAACCCCCTGCTCAATGCAAGATTCACTAAACCATTTCAGACAGATGTGTGTCCAGCCTCTGTTTGTTTGAATACTTCCATTGAAGGAGAACTCACTACCTCTCCATACCTCCCAACTTTTGAAGATGGGAAAGAGGGATAAAAGTTGTGGTGCGCGCAGCGCACCGCAGTAAATTTTAGGCCACGCCCTGACTACACCCATTTCACTACTAGTCACACCCATGTCCATGCCCCAACCACACCCATTTAGCACTGGTGATCACACTGACTGGTACTGAGGGCACAGTGACTGGTACTGTGGGCACACTGGTACTGAGTAAAAGAAAGAAAGAACAGAGAGAGAAAAAAGAAAACAGAGAAAGAAAGGAGAGAGAAAGAACAGAGAGAAAGAAAGAGGGGAAAGCAAGAAAGAACAGAGAGAGAGTAGAGAGAAAGAAATAAACAAAGAAAGAGGTAAGAGAGAACAGAGAGAGAGAAAAGAAAGAGGGGAAAGAAAGAACAAGAGGGAGGGAGATAGAAAGAGGGGAAAGAAAGAACAGAGAGAGCAAGAAAGAAAGACGGGAAAGAAAGAACAGAGAGAGAAAGAAAGACAGAAAAGAAAGAAAGAACAGAGAGCGAAAGAAAGACGGGAAAGAAAGAAAGAACAGAGAGCGAGGGAGAAAGAAAGAGGGGAAAGAAAGAACAGAGAGAAAAAGAAAGAAAGACTTGAAAGAAAGAACAGAGAGAAAGAAAGAGGGGACAGAAAAAAAAGAACAGAGAGAAAAAAGAAAGAGGGGAAAGAAAAAACAGAGAAAAAGAAAGACAGAGGGGGAAAGAAAGAACAGAGAGAGAAAGAAAGCAAGAAAGAACAGAGAGAAAGAAAGAACAGAAAGGGAGAGAGAAAGAAAGAGGGGGAAGAAAGAACAGAGAAAGAAAGAAAGACAGGGGGAAAGAAAGAACAGAGAAAGAAAGAAAGAATAGGGAAAAAGAAAGAGGGGAAAGAAAAAACAGAGAGAGAAAGAAAGAAAGAGGGGAAATAAAGAACAGAGAGAGAGAAAGAAAGAAAGAACAGAGAGAGAGAAAGAAAGAAAGAAATAGGGGAAAGAAAGAACAGAGAGAGAAAGAAAGAACAGAGAAAAAGAATGAAAGAGGGGAAAGAAAGAACAGAGAGAGAGAAAAAAGAAACAGAGAGAGAGAAAGAAAGAGGCGACAGAAAAAAAGAACAGAGAGAGAAAAAAATAAATAGGGTAAAGAAACAACAGAGGGAGAGAAAGAAGGTAAAGAAAGAACAGAGAGATAGAGAGAAAGAAAGATGGGAAAGAAAGAACAGAGAGAGAGACAGAAAGAGAAAGAAAGAAAGAACAGAGAGAAAGAGAAAGAACAGAGAGAAAGAAGGAGTGGAAAGAAAGAACAGAGAGAAAGAAAGAAAGAACAGAGAGAAAAAGGAAGAACAAAGAGAGAAAGAAAGATTAGAGATAAAGAAAGATTAGAGAGAGAAAGAAAGAGGGGAAAGAAAGAGAACAGAGCGAGAAAGAAAGAAAGAACAGAGACAAAAAGGAAGAACAGAGAGAGAGGGAAAAGAAAGAGAAACAAAGAAAGAACAGAGAGAAAGAGAAAGAAAGAACAGAGAGATAGAAAGAAAGAGGGGAAAGAAAGAACAGAGAGAAAAAAAACAGAGAAAGAAAGATGGGAAAGAAAGAACAGAGAGAGAGAAAGAAAGAACAGAGAAAGAAAGAGGGGAAAGGAAGAACAGAGAAAGATAGAACAGAGAGAGAAAGAAAGAACAGAGAAAAAGAAAGAAAGAGGGGAAAGAAAGAACAGAGAGAAAAAAAAGAAACAGAGAGAAAGAAAGAGGGGACAGAAAAAAAGAACAGAGAGAGAAAAAAAGAAATAGGGTAAAGAAACAACAGAGGGAGAGAAAGAAGGTAAAGAAAGAACAGAGAGATAGAGAGAAAGAAAGATGGGAAAGAAAGAACAGAGAGAGAAAGAAAGAAAGAACAGAGAGAAAGAAAGAGTGGAAAGAAAGAACAGAGAGAAAGAAAGAACAGAGAGAAAAAGGAAGAACAAAGAGAAAGAAAGATTAGAGATAAAGAAAGATTAGAGAGAGAAAGAAAGAGGGGAAAAAAAGAGAACAGAGAAAGAAAGAAAGAACAGAGACAAAAAGGAAGAACAGAGAGAGAGGGAAAAGAAAGAGAAACAAAGAAAGAACAGAGAGAAAGAGAAAGAAAGAACAGAGAGATAGAAAGAAAGAGGGGAAAGAAAGAACAGAGAGAAAAAAAGATGGGAAAGAAAGATGGGAAAGAAAGAACAGAGAGAGAGAAAGAAAGAACAGAGAGAAAGAAAGAGGGGAAAGGAAGAACAGAGAGAAAGAAAGAACAGAGAGAGAAAGAAAGGAAAGAAAGAACAGATAGAAAGAAAAGAGAGATAGAAAGAAAGAGGGGAAAGAAAGAAAGAACAGAGAGAAAGAAAGAAAGAAAAGAACAGAGAGAAAGAAAGATAAGAAAGAAAGAACAGAGAGAGAGAAAGAAACAGAGAAAGAAATAAAGATTCTATAAAGATACTATAGCAGCCCAGCTCCCATTTTAGTGCCCACCGGAGCCTGCCGGTGCAGGACATATCATGATCCGCTCACATGGCCAACATCCCGAATCCAAGGCAATCCCGCTGTCCGTGCAGTCGGAGGAGGACAAGGTGATGGATCTGAAGCATTCCCTGAAGTGCCTCCATGGTTCCGTCACAATCTCCTCTCGAAATTACCTAATTTCCGGTCATCTTCCAGCACGTTACTTCTGGTGGAACATCACGTGCGAGTTTTAAAGTGCTCCTCGGGGCTTCGGCATGTACTCCTGTGTCCACAGGAAAAGCTCCCGGCCGGGACAGCGGGGCAGACTCTCAAAATCGGGAGTGTCCCACTGAATTCGGGACGGTTGGGAGGTATGAATGCTCCCCACAATACACCTTGTACACGCACGGCTCTGCACACCTCATACACACACGGTTCCGCTTTGTATGTCTCGTACACACACGGCTCCGCTCCGTCCACCTTGCACACACAAGGCTCCACTCAGTATACACATGGCTCCACTCCGTACACCTTGTACACATGCAGCCACGCTTTGTACACCTTGTACACACACGACTTCACTCCGTAAACCTTGTACACATGCGGCTTTGCAGCATACACCTCGTACACACGCGGTTCTGCTCCGTATACCTCGTACACACACGTCTCCGCTACATACACACAAGGCTCCACTCCATACACACACAGCTCTGCTCCGCTCTGTACACACACGGCTCAAGCAAGGAGCCCTGTGTGTACGGAGCTGAGCGGCTCAGCTCAGTACACACAGGGCTCCATTTCGTACACACACAGCACTGCTACATCCACCATGTACACACAGCTCCACTCCATAAACCTCGTACACGTGCGGCTCCGTGCACCTCGTACAAGCGCGGCTCGGCTCCGTGCACCTCGTACACGTGTGGCTCGGCTCCACGCACCTCGTACACGCTCGGCTTGGCTCCGTGCACCTCGTACATGCACGGCTCGGCTCCGTGCACCTTGTACAGACACACGGCTCCATCCAACTCGTACACACACGGCTCTGCTACATTCAACTCGTACACACAAGGCTCCACTCCGTACACCTCGTACACACTACAGCACTGCTACATCCACCTCGTACACACACGACTCCGCTCCGTACACCTCGTACACACACGGCTCCACTCCGTACACCTCGTACACACATGGCTCTGCTCCATACACCTCGCACACACGGCTCCGCTCCGTACACCTCATACACACACAGCACTGCTACATCCACACTGTAAACCCCTCCTGACCCCACACATAAACTTACCTTCATCCAGCACCATGACAACCAGCACAGCAGAGTCCTGCACACTTACCGAGGAGCCTGATCATGTGACACCTAACTCCTCCCCTCCTGTGACCTCATCACAGGTCCTTTGCACACAGAGGAGGACAGACAGCAACGTCATTGCTGAATGTGAACAGCTAAGGTGGAGAGACAGGGAGGGCGAGGATGGGGTGCATGGAGGGGCGTGGCGGCTTCTCTCACTGCAGGAAACAGCTCGGGACAGCGGGTGGGAGGGTTAGAATCGGGACTGTCCCACTCATTCCGGAACGGTTGGGAGGTATGCCTCTCATGGCAGCCTCTTCCACTTATTGATCACCCTCACTGACAAAAAGTTTTTTCTAGTATCTAATCTGTATCTTCTCCCTTTCAGTTTCATTCCATTGCTTCTTGGTTTCCATGTATAAATGAGAATAAGGATGATCCCTCTACACAGGGCCGGCTCCAGGTTTTTATGGGCCCGGGGCGAAAGAGTCTCAGTGGGCCCCTTTAACACAGACCACGATTCATGATGCACAGATACTGCAGAGAAATATGGGTATAGTACAATGCCAAACACTTCACTTCTTCCATTACATGAGTGATATCAATTGTAAATTCTACAATAGCTCAAAAATCGCCAAATCCTCACAGCGCACAGTACAGACTGGACAGTACAGTCCTCTATACAATATTATGGGCACCACATAGTCCTCCATACAGTATTATGGGCCAAATATAATGCTCCATAAAGAATATTGGACCCCAAATAATGCTCCATACAGGATACTGGTCCCCATATAATACTCCATACAAAATATGGAGCTCTCCTCTGCACTGTGCTGCGTTCTGCGCTGTTACGGCTCAGGAAAGGGTGCTGTGGAAAGACTCCCCATCATCATCATCGCCTCCCCATCATCATCGCCTCCCCATCATCATCGCTTCCCCATCATCATCATCATTGCCTCCCCATCATCATCGCCTCCCTATCATCATCGTCTCCCCATCATCATCGCCTTCCCATCATCATCGCTTCCCCATCATTATCATCATTACCTCCAGGCCCCGGCTCCTCACCACCATCACTGCCTCCCCCCACCACCATCACACATACCGCACCACACACAGACAGCACCGCAGCACTCTCTCACATACACACACACACTGATATACACACACCTCACATCTCACCTGTCCGGCGTCTGCGCTCTCTCTGCCACAGCCGGCCGCTGAATGATGACGTCATTCAGCGGCTCTGCTGTGACAGGAAGCGCGGGCGCCCTCTGCAGGCGCCCCCTGGAGCCCGGAGCTGCGGCAGCGGAGGCACGGGTAGAGGTAAGTATTGCGCCGGCTGCTGCCAGGGCCCTGAGCAAGCGGGGGGCCCAGTGGCGGCGCTGGTACCGCTCTCATCCGCCAACGGGTATGCCGGATGCTGACGCCGGCCCTGCCTCTACACTGTGATAGACCTTCAGATATTTGTAGACAGCTATTAAGTCTCCGCGTAGCCTTCTTTTTTGCAGGCTAAACATTCCCAGATCCTTTAACCGTTCCGCGTAGGACATCCTTTGCAATCCGCTCACCATCCTGGTAGCTCTTCTCTGAACTTGCTCCAGTTTTTCAATGTCTTTTTTAAAATGTAGTTGTCACGAACATGTCATGTCTTCCTGGAAGATCTGGGCCTACAGATCTTTATGTATTGTGAATCGCAGGTGTGAAGGAAACCCCGATTCCTCCCACGTCACCAATGTGACGTAACTACACAGTCACAGCTCTCCGGCGCCCCTTTGTCTCTTAGGTCAGTAAGGGAACTGCGCCTAGAGCAAATGGCAGCCGGGGAGGATGTCCTGTTACCGTGATCAGAGTAAAAGCATCAGCCCAAAATTAATTTTATGGTTTAACTGCCTTAAGGGCGCACTAGATAATTACAGAAATATACAGTAAGCTATACAACAGAATTACAGTGGATTTGCAGTCAGAGTAAAATAGAACAATAAGGTACAAGGCTTAGAGGTATTAGCTAAAGGTCAATGTTACCAGGCTGTAAGTTGCATGTGGACGCCGGGAGCTCTGCGATCCACAGGTAAGAATCTTAGTTGCTGGACAGTCCCCAAAACGTTTGCCGCTGCTCCCTTGGCAGATCTGTCCCTTGTTCCTTCTTAGTTCATCATCGTCTTGTTCTGTGTGAATAGAGAGAGTCTGCCGTCCGCTCACAGTTCTTAAACCTTCTAGGTCCCTCCCCTCGGTGTCAGAGGGTGGGCTAATAATCTCCATCCTTAGCTCCCTGCAGAATTTATTCCCAATATCTAAGAAAGGGGTTAACTTTCTCCAGGACGATCGGATCAGGACACGAGAGGTACCAGCGAATGCAGTTTCTTTTGCCTGTCGTATGGAGCTCAAACATGGCCCGATTGGCCCTCCACCGCGACCCAATCTCTATATTTCAGGTCCCCGAGCCATCACCGACTCGGGAGTCGCACTGTCAGATGCCCGAGGTTTGCAGGATCACGCGGATATTTTTTTATGAGTCTGTACCTCGATAGATGTGCTCATAATTCATAATCCTAGAACGGAGTCGCAGTGGCTGGGAGAGACAATGGATGTGTTTTCTGTGTCTAGCTGACAGGTATAATCTAATTGAAACCCCCAGGCATCTCCAGGCCCCATGCTGGCGTGGCTCCGTACTAAAGCTTTGAAGTCCTGTTTTGGGCCTGATTTACTTAGCATACTAAAAACCTTGTTATTCACAGTGGAGACTAAACCCTGTTGTCTTCAATATGCCTACAGGCCATGGGGGTTAGGAGCAGTTAGCTGCCTGTGGCTCTTTGAACTGACAAAATGGCAGCTGGGATAGATCAGCTCAGACATGAGGCGCACATTAAGCCCCATATCTAAGATGGTGGCTGTTCCTTCATAACACCCCCCTGCTTTAGAGGGCGCTAGGGGGTATCACATTCCTGTGTTCCCCCATGAGCCCTTCCGCACCTTCTCCTTGCCGAGACAACCCATCAGCGTCACCATGGTCCCTGCCTTTTCTGGCGAATGGTGAAGTGGTACTGCTGGAGAGCAAGGCTCCAGCGTAACAACCTCCCAGTCGTCCCAGAGACCGTGTGTAACCAGCTGAGGGGGTTGTAGTCTGTTTCCACGGTGAATTGGCGTCCGTGCAAGTATGGCTGCAGACGCTGCAGGGCCCACACAATTGCCAGACATTACTTCTCCATCGTGGAATAGGCCACTTCCCTCAGCAGGGGCTTCCGCCTCAGGTACAAAATGGGGTGTTCATGGCCCGTAGTGTCGGCCTGGCTGAGCACAGCACCGAGGCCGAAGTCACTGGCGTCGGTCTGCACTAAGAACAGCCACGTGAAGTTGGCTGCCTGTAGTACAGGAGAGCTAGAAAGGGCGGTCTTGAGCGCCTGGAAAGCTGTCTCATAGGCGACTGTCCAGTCGACTGCGACGGGCACTATAGTGTGGAACAAACCTCCTATAGTACCCAGCAGTTCCCAAGAAGGACATCACCTGCTTCTTTGTCCTGGGGGTGGGCCAGGATGCGATGGCATCCACCTTCCCGGGCTCCGGCTTCAGAGCTCTCCCACCTACCCGGTGTCCCAGGTAGTGGACCTCACTCATACCCAGCTGGCATTTTTCCGGCTTAATGGTCATGCCTGCTCGCTGGATCCTCCCAGGTGGGACTAAAGATGACAATGTCATCCAGTCCCTCGAGCAGCGTGTTGACCATCCGCTGAAAAGTGGCAGGGGCATTCTTCATGCCAAAGGGCATCACCATGGACTCGTACTGTCCGAATGGGGTGATAAAGGCAGAGCGTTCCCGTGCCCCAGGAGTCAGGGGAATCTGCCAATACCCTCTGCTCAGATCCATGATGGTCAGGTACCTGACCCTGGCCAGCTGGTCGAGCAGGTCATCAATGCGCGGCATTGGGTACGCATCGGTGACCGTCACAGCGTTGAGCCCCCGGTAGTCCACGCAAAACCGCGTAGTTCAAAAAGCCCATGCGCTGTTGGACGCTTGGATCACCCCCAGCTTCAGCATCTCGTCTATCCCTTGGCGCATTTGCTGCTGCACCTCAAGAGAGACCCGATATGCTGAACGCCGCATCGGGGGGGTGATTGCCGGTGTCCACGTCATGGACGGCTGTCTCAGTCCTTCCGGGCAGGCTGCTGAACAGCTCCCAAAAGGGGTGTAGGGTGACTCCCAGCTGGGAACGTTGGTCCTCCGAGAGCTGGTGGCCATCCCCCACATCCTCGATGGATCCACCCGCCTTGGCTTGGGTGAGCAGATCCAGGAGGGTTTCTGCCTCTCTTTCCTCGGGAAGGTTGCACACTGGATGGGCACAAGCCTCCCGCTCATGATGGGCCTTCATCATGTTCACATGGAAGGCCTTCCTCCTTCCACGGGTATGGTCCAGGGTGACCAGATAGGTGACAGCGTTGAGCTGCTCGTACATGAGGTATGGACCCTCCCAGGCTGCCTGAAGCTTGTTTTGATGTACGGGGACCAGTACCCACACCTTTTTACCCACCTGGTAGGTCCACTCCCAAGCATTCTGGTCGTACCACCTCTTCTGGTCAGCCTGGGCTTGGGCCATATCGTCATGCACCAGCCGTGTCAAGGCCATCATTCGGTCCCGGAAGCGCACGACATACTCAATGACCGACACTCCAGGGGTTGCCAAATCCGCTTCCCATGATTCCTTCACCAGAGCAAGGAAGGAATCCCATACATCGCCCGTACAGGAGCTCAAAGGGGGAGAACCCCGTTGAGGCCTGTGGGACCTCCCAGTAGGCAAACAGCAGGAGTCGACCAACATCTTCAGCATCTGCTTTAAGGTGCCATTGAACTGCTCACACAGGCCATTGGTCTGTGGGTGATACGGGCTGGCTACCAGATGTTGCACCTGTATCTGCTTACAGAGAGACTCCATCAGCTGCGACATGAACTGGGTCCCTCGGTCGGTGAGCATTTCCTGGGGGAACCCCACTCTGGAGAAAATCTCCAGTAAGGCAGTGGCCACTTTGTCGGCCCGAATGGACGACAAAGCTACCACCTCCAGATACCGGGTGGCATAGTCCACTACCGTTAGTATGAAGCATTTTCCGTAGTGGCTGGGAGTGGACAGAGGTCCAATGAGATCTACAGCCACCCTCGAGAAAGGCTCCTCGATGATGGGCAGAGTTACCAGTGGGGCTTTGGGGCGCTGCCCCGCCTTCCCCACCCTCTGACAGGTGTCAAACGAACGGCAGTAGGCAGTCACCTCGGTCCTCATTCCAGGCCAGGTGAAATGCTGAGCTAGCCTGGCCCTGGTTTTAGCGATCCTTAGGTGTCCGGCCATGGGAATCTCATGTGCGAAATTTCAACAATTCCGCCCTGAACGGATAGGGTACCACTAACTGTCGGTCCCTGGGCCACGCCTCCGGTGAACCCTGCTGGACTGTTACCCGCTACAGCCGTCCATGGTCCCAGACCACTCGCTCATGGTCGGACTCCTGGGGAGGCTGTGCCGCCTGCTCCTTGAGAGCTTTCAGGCTAGCATCAGCTTCCAACGCTCCCACTCCTGGTAACAGCGGCCACGACCGCTGAGACCATGGGTAGCGCCGGCTTCCCCTCGGCCCCTGACCAAATCGCTGGGTCAGGCAGACTTCCCTGGCCTCCTGACATCCCGGATGTGGGGAACTTCTGCCCTGGGGTCTTACCTGGTGGCTCCTCTCCCGGGACGCCCCCTCCCCCTATGGCCTGTTCCTCTTTCTGCAGAGGCCCTAGACTCAGCAGGCTGGATTCCCTTAGGGGCCATACACTGCCCATAGCAGCCCCTCCCACTGCCCCTGAGCTCTCCTCCGCAGTCTCCTCACCTGCCCTCACTGTGAGCCCTGTGTGTGTAGTGTCAGTGCATGGCTTACCATCAGGTTTCACTCCCTCCTCCACTGTTGGAGGCACATTCAACACATTACCATTAGCATTCACAGTAGACTCATGACATTCTTGGGGAGCCGAACTTGGGGGTTCAGTGGCCACATACTGGGACACTAGCCGCCCCAAATCGGTCCCAAGCAACACATTGGCAGGAATATTTGGCGTTACTCCCACCTCCCACATCCCCTCCCGGCGCCCCAGTCCAAATACACCTTGGCGACGGGCAGCGCCGGTTCAACGCCTCCAATTCCGGAGACGGAAAGGGCTTTCCCAGGCACCAAATCTTGAGGGGACACCACCTTAGGATGTACCAGGGTTCGTTCAGTGCCTGTGTCCCGCAGTCCCATGACTGCTGAGCAGCCGATGGTAACGGGTTGGTAATTGTCCAGGGAACTCCCACCACCCCCTCCCACACACAAAACAGTGGATGGCTTCTGGGACAGGGATGGGGCCTTATGGCGCTGGGGACACGCTGGTTGCAATGATGACAGCGCCTGGGTTCCGTTCCTGGCCTGGAGAGGGCAGCAGGGTGGTACACCCCTTGCACTCTGGGGGCTGGATATGGGGCCGGGGCAGGATTGGGCTTACCCCCTCTCCAGGTGCTGCTGGCAGGCTTCTTAGGCTCAGGCGCCCTGTTGTTGGCATACTCGTCTGCCAGGGCGGCTGTAGCAGAAGCCCCCTTTGGTTACCGGTCACGGAGGAACTGCTGGAGGTCCTCTGGGCAGTTCCACAAGAACTGCTCCGTGACGAACAGTTCCTGGACCTCCTGGCGGGTGGTGAGCTCTAGACCCGAGGTCCAGTGCTCCGCAGCTCTCAGCAGGGCCCTCATGTGGTCGGTCCAGGTGTCCTTTGTACCCCGCTGCAGGCTTCGGAACTTCCTGCGATATGACTCTGGGGTGAGGTTGTAGTGCTGGATCAGGGCCCGCTTGATGCCGTTGTAGTCCTGCTCCTCCCCAGCAGGTAAGTCCCCCAAAACTTCCAGGGACTTACCCCTCAAATGGGGGGTCAGGTACCTTGCCCACTGATCCAGGTCCAGATGATGTTGGAGGCAGGTTCTCTCAAAGGCCAACAAAATGGAATCCAGGTCTCCATCCTTTTCAAGCAAGGGAAAGTCCTCTGCCCGGACCTTGAAAACCTTGGTCTCCGGTGGGGCTGGAGCGTCTAGCGGGGGCCCGTGCTGAGCCATCTCCAGTCAGTACCGGCGCTCCGCAGATTCACGGCGTTCTGCAGCCTGCAGCACACATTCTGTATGCTCACGCTCCGCTGCTTTCTCTGCCGCCGTTTGCTCACGCTCTGCTGCTTTCTCTGCCGCCACCAGGAGTCTGTCATGGGCGGCATCATTACCAGCCTTGAGCTGTGCCATAGCCACTTGGAAAAGGGCCTCCGATCTGGACAGGCTGGGACGGACAGGGGTGGACAGTCCACTGCGGGACTGAGCACGGGGATCTGTCCTGTTACCCACTGGGTATTCTCAGATTCGTGATCAGAGTAAAAGCATCAGCTCAAAATTAATTTTATGGTGCCTTAAGGGCGCACTAGATAATTACAGAAATATACAGTAAGCTATACAATGGAATCACAGTGGATTTGCAGCCAGAGTAAAATAGAACAATAAGGTACAAGGCTTAGAGGTATTTGTTGTGAATACCTTGGAGGCGACTTCTGAGCTGGGGCTCCCTCCGGTGGTTGCTGAGGGTAATGAACTAATACTGAATGGTCTTCAGCTGGCTCTGAATGGTATGATATAAGTGACCTGAGTTCCCAGCAGCCTTGCCGGTAATCAATTGTTCCTCCTGCTCTTACTTGGAGCACATCTTGCTTACCTGCTCTCATTCAGATAAGTGTTTTTTTTTTTTTTCCTCTGTTGGATTTTCACTGCTGGTTTGCTGCTTGCAGTGGACTGCAGCCTGGTCCCCTTTTGGGGTCTTGCGCTGCAATTGTGCTCATTGTGTGTTTGCATTTTTGCTTTGTTCCTTTGTCAATTTTTTTTGCTGTGTTGCTGTGTGTTACACCAGAGATCTGATTTAGGTGGTAGAGATCGTGTGATGTCAGGTTTTTTGTTAATCAGAAGTGTTGGTATTTTTGTCAGGGTTTTTTTGGGTTGCAGTCAGAATTCTTTCCTATACTTTTCTATCTAGACAGATTAGGCCCCAGCGTTTGCTCATTCTATTTTCTGTCTGTGTCCGTGTTTTCTTCTTGTCTAACCGCCATTACATGTTCGGGGGCTTCCTATTTCTTTGGGGATTGTGCTCCGGGGCAGATAGCATTCATCTTTCTGTCTTTAGGTGTAGCTATCTCTCCGGCTGTGACGAGGCGTCTAGGATCACCGTAGGTACGCTCCACGGCTACTTCTAGTGTGGCGGTTAGTTTAGGTTACTGCAATCCAATAGTTTCCAGCCTCTCTGGTGTATTGCTACTTTGGCTATTTTTTGCAGTTGCTCCTCAGCTACCGAAACATGACAGTATTACCGGCCCGACTGAAAATTATATGGTACTCACAGAAGGGAAAAATAGTAAAGAGGAAAAAGTTTGTTACTTTTTTTTCCCTCTATTTCTCTGGGTGCTGGAAGGAGCCAAACATCAGGTAGTGGTCCTCACGGACCATAAGAACCTGGTTTATCTCGAGTCAGCCAAGCGACTTAATCTTAGACAGGCCAGGTGGGCCTTGTTTTTCACACGTTTTAATTTTGTGGTTTCTTTTCTTCCGGGCACTAAGAATGTTAAGGCGGATGCCCTCTTTATGAGTTTCTTTGCGGATTCTCCTGAGTTATCTAATCCTGCTGTTATTTTGAAAGAGGGTGTAGTTCTTTCGGCCATCTCACCCAATTTGAGACTGGCTCTGGAGGTGTATCAGGAGGAAAAACCTGAGCGCTGCCCTGTTGGGAAATTGTTTGTCCCAGACCAGTGGAAAAAGAGTGTGATGTCTGAGATTCATTGTTCCGCGTTGGCTGGTCATCCCGGGATTTTTGGTACCAGAGACTTAGTGAGTTGGTCCTCTTGGTGGCCTACTTTGTCTCGTGACGTCAGGGACTTTGTGCAGTCCTGTGGGACTTGCTCTCGTTCCAAGCCTTGCTTTCGTTCTAGTGGTTTGTTAATGCCATTACCTGTGCCCAAAAGGCCATGAACCCATATTTCTATGGATTTTTTTTCCGACCTTCCTGTCTCTCAGAGAATGACCGTTATCTGGGTAATCTGTGATAGGTTTTCCAAGATGATACATCTTGTGCCATTACCTAAGTTGCCTTCCTCCTCAGAATTGGTGCCTTTGTTCTTTCAGCACGTGGTTCGGTTACATGGCATTCCTGAAAATATTGTGTCTGACAGAGGAGTCCAGTTTGTTTCCAGATTTTGGAGGACATTTTGTTCTAAACTTGGTGTTCAGTTATCTTTCTCTTCTGCATTTCACCCTCAGACCAATGGACAAACCGAGAGAACAAACCAGACCTTGGAGACTTATTTGATATGTTTTGTGTCTGCTGATCAAGATGACTGGGTCTCTTTTTTGCCTTTGGCTGAGTTTGCTTTTAATAATAGGGCTAGCTCTGCCACCTTGGTGTCTCCATTTTTCTGCAATTCTGGGTTTCACCCTCGATTTTCTTCAGGAGAGGCGTAGGCTTCTGTCTGTCCAGGGGTTGGCTCTATTGTGCAGCGTATGCAGCAGATTTGGGACCAGGTAGTGGAGAGGTTGTCTCTCTCTCTCAAGAGAAGGCCTAGATGTTTGCCAACCGGCATAGGACTGATGGTCCTCATTTTAAAGTGGGGGACTTGGTTTGGTTGTCCTCAAGAAATATCCCTATGAAGGTTACATCTCCAAAATTTAAGCCAAGGTTCATTGGACCTTATAAGATTATGGAAATTATTAATCCTGTTTCCTTCCGTTTGCTTCTTCCAGGGACATTTAAGATCCATAACATGTTCCACAAGTCCTTATTGAAGAGGTTTGTCGAGCCAGTGGTTCCTATGGCTGCGCCTCCTGATCCTGTTTTGGTTGAGGGCAATTTGGAGTATGTGGTTGAGAAAATATTGGATTTTTGCTAGACGGAAACTCCAGTATTTGGTTAAGTGGAGAGGTTATGATCAGGAGGACAATTCTTGGGTGTTTGCTTCGGACATCCATGCTGGGAGACTTATCCGTGCCTATCATTGAGCTCATCCTGATCGGCCTGATTGCGCAGGTGAGGGTTCGGTGACCCCTCCTCAAGGGGGGAGTACTGTTGTGAATACCTTGGATGCGACTTCTGAGCTGGGGCTCCCTCCGGTGGTTGCTGAGGGTAATGAACTAATTACTGAATGGCCTTCAGCTGGCTCTGAATTGTATGATATAAGTGACCTGAGTTCCCAGCAGCCTTGCTGGTAATCAGTTGTTCCTCCTGCTCTTGCTTGGAGCACATCTTGCTTTCCTGCTCTCATTCAGATAAGTGTTTTGTTTTTTGTCCCTCTGTTGGATTTTCACTGCTGGTTTGCTGCTTGCAGTGGACTGCAGCCTGGTCCCCTTTTGGGGTCTTGCGCTGCAATTGTGCTCATTGTGTGTTTGCATTTTTTCTTTGTTCCTTTGTCAATTTTTTTTGCTGTGTTGCTGTGTGTTACACCAGAGATCTGATTTAGGTGGTAGAGATCGTGTGATGTCAGGTTTTTTGTTAATCAGAAGTGTTGGTATTTTAGTCAGGGTTTTTTTGGGTTGCAGTCATAATTCTTTCCTATACTTTTCTATCTAGACAGATTGGGCCCCAGCATTTGCTCATTCTATTTTCTGTCTGTGTCCGTGTTTTCTTCTTGTCTAACCGCCATTACATGTTCGGGGGCTTCCTATTTCTTTGGGGATTGTGCTCCGGGGCAGATAGCATTCATCTTTCTACCTTTAGGTGTAGCTATCTCTCCGGCTGTGACGAGGCATCTAGGATCACCGTAGGTACGTTCGATGGCTACTTCTAGTGTGGCGGTTAGTTTAGGTTACTGCAATCCAATAGTTTCCAGCCTCTCTGGTGTATTGTTACTTTGGCTATTTTTTGCAGTTTCTCCTTAGCTACCGAAACATAACAGACATTTGCTAAAGGTCAGTGTTACCAGGCCGTATGTTGCATGTGAACGCCGGGAGCTCTGCGATCCACAGGTAAGAATCTTAGTTGCTGGACAGTCCCCAAAACGTTTGCCGCTGCTCCCTTGGCAGATCTGTCCCTTGTTCCTTCTTAGTTCATCATCGTCTTGTTCTTCTGTGTTGTGTGAATAGAGAGAGTCTGCCATCCGCTCACAGTTCTTAAACCTGCTAGGTCCCACCCCTCGGTGTCAGAGGGTGGGCTAATAATCTCCACCCTTAGCTCCCTGCAGAATTTATTCCCAATATCTAAGAAAGGGGTTAGCTTTCTCCAGGACGATCGGATCAGCACACGAGAGGTACCAGTGAATGCAGTTTGTTTTGCCTGTCGCGTGGAGATCAAACATGGCCCGATTGGCCCTCCAACGCGACTCAATCTCTACATCTCAGGTCCCCAAGCCATCACCAACTCGGGAGTCGCACTGTTAGATGCCCGAGGTCGGCAGGATCACGCGGATATTTTTTTGAGTCTGTACCTCGAAAGATGTGCTAATAATTCATAATCCTAGAATGGAGTCGCAGTGGCTGGGAGAGACAATGGATGTGTTTTCTGTGTCTAGCTGACAGGTATAATCTATTTGAAGGCCCCAGGCATCTCCAGGCCCCATGCTGGCGTGGCTCCGTACTAAAGCTTTGAAGTCCTGTTTTGGGCCTGATCTACTTAGCATACTAAAGACCTTGTTATTCACAGTGGAGACTAAACCCTGTTGTCTTCAATATGCCTACAGGCCATGGGGGTTAGGAGCAGTTAGCTGCCTGTGGCTCTGTGAACTGACAAAATGGCAGCTGGGACAGGTCAGCTCAGACATGAGGCACGCATTAGGCCCCATATCTAAGATGGTGGCTGTTCCTTCATCACAGTAGGTCTACCATTTAGCCTGTGTGTTTTGTTCCTCATTTGCCGCTGACGAGGTTAACGACTTTTTGTATGCTGGTTAGAGACATGCAGCTCCATCTCACAGCTGCTCCTGAACTGCTCATTTTCTCTCTGAAACTTTACTTCCTGGCTTGCTGGAGTTGGTGTGCTGAAGTTGGAGTTCGTATTTGCTACTGGAGATTGTTGTGTGCTTTTTTGGGTGTATGCTTTCTCCATTATCCTATTCTCATTTGGTTTGTACATTCCTATCCTTCCCATTAGGGTAAGTTCACACTAGGCCTTTTCTTTCTGCAGCAAAACCTGTTCTCTTGGCAGGAAGGAAGCTGCAGAAAAAAAACAGGTTTTCCTTGTTTTTTCTTGCATTTTTGCTGCGGTTCTGGTATGCTAGATTTGGTTCTTGTGCATGCTGATAAAATTTAGTGTTTTAAAAAAAAGTCCTATTCTATAGAATCATGTTTTGGCCCAAAAAACGCAGCAAAACCTGATAACTGCGTTTCTCCTTCCCCCTGACAGCACCACGAGGTGAAGGGATCTGCTCTTCAGGGACAGGAAACCTACAGATAAAAGGGTGGTACCTCTCCCTTGCATCAGTTGGTTTCCTGTCCCTGATGGGGAAACTTCAGTTCGGCGGTACCTGAAGATTTCGGATGAAGATGGTCCAGGCCAGGCCAGTCCGGTTCAGACAGCGGGGAGGCCCCTGCCGCTGTTGGTGCGGTGCCAGGAAGCCACCACTGCTGGGACCGAGGGGTCTTGCAAGGTGAGCAGGGGGAGCGCAGCAGCCGCACCAGATTTGGGTCCAGGGTTTCCGGCCGGTGTACGCGTGGAGACACCAAGCACCCCCTGATGACATGGCTGGGGAGGTCAGTGCAGAGGAGGTACTTCAGGGGCAGACCGGAAGTTTGGCTGAGGACGCCGTTAGATTTAAAAAGGGGGAAAGCGTGGAGATGGTCCCTGCTACAAGCGGTCCCTGTCATGATGGAGGACAGCTAACTGCAGCAGCCACCACAGCGGCAGCAGCCTAAGAGGTATGTTTCTGCTGGCAAGCGGAACGGACATTCCAGCAGCCATTCTACACAACACAGCAGAAAATCCGGCACGGTAGACAAATCTCCATCCTCAAAAAGCCCTTAATGGATCCTATTCCTCCTACAGAACCGGTACCCACGGTTGCGTCTGATTGGTGAGTGATCTTCGTGAAAGTTCAACTTGTAATTGGGGTTCCCTTCTCTTCTTTCATTATTCAGGGAAGGAAGAGATTGGGAAAATCCAAGCACAGATGTTGCACCATGTGTAACGAAGAGCTACCAGTCACTTGGGATAAGAGACTATGCCATTCCTGCATAGGACAAGTGTTATGTGAAGAAACCCCAGACTTCACTTCCGAGATAAGATCGATGATCAAATCGGAGGTCAGAGAGCCCACCAAGTACCCACAGTCTGAGTCCTCTAGCTCCGAGGAAAAAGACTCAGATATATCGGATTCTTCCTCATCCTCGGGCAATGGCATGGGGGGGCGCCACTGTTTTCCTCTAGAGGAGGTAGAAAGCCTGGTTAAGGCGGTAAGATCCAATATGGGGATGATAGACCATCGCCCCGAAAAAACAGTAGGATGTAATGTTTGGGGGTTTGGGCCAGAGGAAGCAGAGAGCATTTCCCTGAATGAAAACATATAGGCCCTGATAAAAAAAAAAGTGGGAGAAACATGATAGGAATAATTCATCAGTGCCATCCCTAAAAAGGAAATACCCCTTTGAGGATACAGCGTCAACATCATGAGATAAAGGCCCGAAAAAAGATATCGTGGTTGCCAAGGCCTCTAAAAAATTTGCCCTTCCCTTTGAAGACATGGGAACCTTGAAAAACCCATTAGATAAAAAAGGCTGATGCTTTTCTTAAAGGGGCATGGGAAACATCGGGGGGTAATTTTAGGCCCGCTATAGCAGCTACCTGCACCTCTAGATCCCTTGTGATGTGGGTGGATCAGCTAGAGAAACAGCTCCGGGATGGGGTACCCAGGAACAAGGTGCTAGAGTCCATCCACTTGATACAGGGGGCAGCAATCTTGGGAGATTCTTCAGCTGACTCAGTCAGTTTAGCATCCAAGTCTGCAGCTCTCTCGAACGCAGCCCGCAGAGCACTTTGGCTCAAATGCTGGCCAGGAGATTTGCAGACCAAATTAAAGTTATGTTCAATCCCCTGTGAAGGAGAGTTTTTGTTTGGAGAGATGTTGGATGACATCCTTCAGAAGGCAGAGGATTAAAAAAAAGGGTTCCCTAACCTGGCCACTCCCACACTCAAACGGTCCTTTCAGAGTAGAAAATTCTTCCGGAGGAGGCCCCGAAGGAGCAGAGTAGATGGGATGAGGGGAAGAAGAGAGACAAGGGTTTCCTCTTCGGAAGCTCCTCTCATGATACGAAGCCCTCAAAGTGACGGTCTTTCCCGCTTGGGAAAAAATTTCAAACAGTCTCTGGATACTAAATCTTTTCAGGGCAGGTCTTCTGATAGACTTCCATTCACTCCCTCCCCAGAACCTTGTCGTGACTCCCCTACGGTCCTCTCTGAAAGAACAAGAGGCCCTGAAGTGTGAGGTTTTGGACCGTGTAAGCAAAGCCGTTCTCCAGGAGGTTCCCCCTAGAGAAAGGAAGGAGGGATCCTACTCCTCATTGTGCCTGGTAAACAACCCAGATGGGTCATACCAGACAACTTTAGGGGGTTTAACGGTTTTGTAAAAACTCAAAAATTCTAAATGGAGTCAATAAAGTCGACCGTCAAAATACTGTTTCAAAATTGTTTCATGACGGTTCTGGATCTCAGCGACGCATACTACCATGTCCCTATATACAAAGACTCTCAGAGCTTCCTCAGAGTAGCAGTCTCCATAAAAGGAAAAATAAAGTGTTTCCAGTACAAGGCCCTTCCCTTTGGGTTATCAATAGCCCCTCGGGTATTTATCAAATTAGTGGCGGAGGCCATGGTGCACCTGAGAGAGCAGGACATTTTGATAGTCCCTTATTAGGACAACTTTCTGGTAATAGGCGACTCACCTCAACTTTGCAGAAAACAGCTAAGCAGAGTAATGACTACCTTAGTAGACCTGGGCTGGATCCTAAACCTGAAAAAGTCCAGGCTGAAGCCAAAGACTGTACAAGTCCCACTGGATGGGGGGGCTCACCTGGGCAACAAGGTTACTCAGGGGATTTGGAGAGGCCAGGAGCTCGAGGTATCCTCAAACCAAAAAGAACTATTGTCAGTGAGTTATGCCCTGTTAGAATTCCTGGATACCCTGCAAGGTCATCATGTACGAATATTTTCACACAATTAGGTGGTGCTGGCCTATATAACCATCGGGGGGTCCAGGTCACTGGCACTAATGAACATAACATCCCAGATTTTCAGTTTGGCAGAAAGCAATCTCTTATCCCTGTCAGAACTACACATTCTGGGGTAGAGAATCAAAGGGCAGACTTTTTGAGCCGCACTAATTTAAGACAGGGCGAGAGGCCTCTGAACGAGTCTGTTTTCGAACAGACTGTGGAAATATGGGGCCTCCCGGTCATAGATCTTTTCACCAATATCAACAAAAAGGTAGAGTCTTTTTGCTCTCTAGATACCAGAGGCGACCCTTAGGCTCTAGATGCCTTTATGATCCCATGGAATCAGAGCCTGGCCTATGCCTTTCCCCCGATTCTCATCCCAGCGGTGCTAAAGAAGATCAGGGAGGACAAGGCGAGAATAATACTGATAGCCCCCTTTTGGCCAAGAAGAACTTGGTTCTCCTGGCTGAGGATGATGCCTATCAACGAACTTTGGGTTCTACCGGAATTACCGGACCTTCTTTCTCAAGGACCTGGGTTCCACCCTCAGACAACGAACCCACATTTGCAGCATGAAATTCGAAAGGGCGATGTTGAGGGATATAGGGTTTTCACCAAATTTGGTCTCCACTCTGTTAAAGAGTAGGATAATTGTCACGAGAGCTTATGGTAAAACCTGGAGGAAATTCCTGTCCACCTCAGGGGTAAAAATTAAGGATGGGGTTCCAATTACGGCAATCCTGGAATGTCTGCAGAAGGGGTTGGAGCGAGGCCTGACGACCAGCACCTTAAAAGTCCAGGTGGCAGCCCTAGGGGCTATATAATCAAGACATAGCAGGCAATCCATGGGTAGCGCGATTTATTAGAGCCTCTGCAAGATCTAGGTACATTGTTAGCCAGAAATTAGCACCATGGGTTCTAAATCTAGTCCTATCAGCCCTAACAGGTCCTCCATTTGAACCTCTGGATTTAGTCCATCTCAAGGTCCTGTCACTTAAAACGGTCCTTCTTATGGCTTTAACATCAGCCCAGAGGGTAAGCGACATACATGCCTTATCTGAAAGCCCTCCCTTCACTAAAATCCTAGAGTATAGTGTTATTTTAAAACCTGGCCTTGCTTACTTACCCAAGGTAGTATCTTGATTCCACAGATTCCAAGAGGTAGTCCTTCCTTCCTTTTGTTCTAACCCAAGAATATGGAGGAAGAAAAATTCCACACCTTAGATGTTAGGTTCAGTACCTAGAGTCCACCCAGGGGTGTAGGAAGGAAAGATCTCTGTATGCTTTCAGGGGCCTAGGAAGGGACTAAAGGCCTCCAAAAGTACCTTGGCAAGATGGATAAAAAATGCAATAGCTTTGGCCTACTCATCTATGGGGAATATCACCCGGAGGGTCTGAGAGCTCATTCTACAGGAGCAACCTCCTGGGCAGAAAGGTCAGAAGTATCAATAGAGCAGATCTGTAAGGCTGCCACTTGGTCATCACCTTCTACCTTTTTAAGCACTATCGGCTAGACCTACCCTCTTCTTCTGACCTAACCTTTGGGAGAACGGTTCTTCAGGCTGTGGTCCCCCTAAGTTACAACTCTCTGTAATTCTCTCCATGGTGCTGTCATGGGGGAAGGAGAAACACAGTTACTTACCGGTAACGGGATTTCTCAGAGCCCATGACAGCACCCATTTATTCCCTCCCGTCACGTGTGGGTGAGCATGCTTTCACTGTTGGTGGTGTGATTTATGTATAGACACAGTGTGTTTTCTGATAAGCAGCATGATAAAGATACTGTATTGTTGTCAGTAACCTGGAGGTCCTCCTATGCTGTACAAACTAACTGATGTGAGGGAGAGGTACTGCCCTTTTATCTGTAGGTTTCCTGTCCCTGAAGGGTGGATCCCCTCTCTCCATGGTGCTGTCATGGGCTCTGAGAAATCCCATTACCGGTAAGTAACTGTGTCTTTTTTCAGCATTTTTTCACCACCCATTCATTTCAATGGGTGAAAGACACTGAAAGAAGTGACATGTTCCATTGTGCAAAAAAACATGCAAAGCACAAAATCCTGATGACAAAAAAAACAAGCTGTATGCATGAGATTTCTGGTGCTGTAAAACACAGCTGAAAATTTGCATAAAAAAACAGCAAAAACGCCTAGTGTGAATTTAGCCTAATTCCTCTCTACCCTTGATGAGTGTTTTTGTATGTAAGTTGCTTTTCTTTATTCCAGTTTGTTTCACGTGTTTATACACTAACGTATCTGTCCCAGGCCTCCTAGGGAAGGGCAACTTAGGACATTAACAGGAGCATAAGGTTACCAAAGACCGTCACAGCAAGACACTGGTGAACAGAACTGGACACAGTATTCCACATGAGGCCTGACCAAGGAAGAGTAGAGAGGGATAATTCACGTAATCTAGACTCTATGCTTCTCTTAATACATCCTAGAATAGTGTTTGCCTATTTTGCTGCAGCATCACACTGATGACTCTTGTGCAGTCAGTGATCTATTAGTATACCCAAGTCTTATTCATACGTGCTGTTGCTTAGTTCTATTCCTCCCATTCTGTAGATGTCATTTTTGTTTTTCTTGCCCAGATGTAGAATCTTGCATTTCTCTGTTAAATACCATTCTATTAGTCACTGCCCAATGTTCAAGCTTATATAGATCCTTCTGAATTCTTTGCCTGTCTTCACTAGTGTTAGCTGTCCCTCCTAGCTCTGCATTGTCTGCAAATGTGATTAGTTTACCTTCAGTTCCCTGATCTAGATGATTTATAAAAATGTTGACCAACACTGGGTAGAGCCTTGTGATACCCCACTTGATACACCCTTCTAATTGGATGTGCAACCATTTATTACCACTCTTTGAGTATGATCACTGAGCCAGTTAAGAATCCACCTAACCATAGCCTTGTCAATCCCATACGTGGTCATTTTTTCAATAAGGATAGTCTGAGATACTTTATCAAATGCTTTGCTGAAGTCGAGATATACTATATCTACCACATTTCGCTGATCCACCCAGTCAGTGATTAAATCATCGAAGGACGAGGACACGGGAACACAAGGTGTGTACACGAGGGCAAGCAGAGTACAAGACAGTACAAGGCGTGTACACGAGGGCACGCAGAGTACAGGTCAGTGCAGGGTGTGTATATGAGGGCACGCACGGGTATAAGGCAAGGCAGAGCGTGCGCTGGGAAGAACGCCTGAAAATAAGGCAAGGCAGAGTGCGCTGTGGGAAGCACGCCTGAGTTCAAGGCAAAGCAGAGCACAAGCTGGGAAGCATGTTAGAGCACAAGGCAAGGGACCTGAGTACAGAGAGCAGCCAAGCAGGGACCAAGCAGGTCTAACTTGGAAGCACAACAATAATCAGGCGTGGCCTACAGGAAGGAGGCAGCCTGATATAGGGCAAGTGTGCTGGAACTTCCGGGTCAGGTCCTTCAGGACCATAGAGACATCAGAGATGAAGCAGCCATTGTCAGGCTCAGGAGCGCATGCGCGCTGGACAAGGATCTGGAGTCGAGTGAACAGCCACAGGGTCAAGCGCGGGAGGTGCGCACTCGACAAGATACCGTCGGGCGCTGAGCCCCGGCGCCAGAGGAATGCGGTGAGAGCGGCATGACAATGTTAAATGGTATGTAAATCAGTCTTCTAGACCCACCAGACATAAGATCTTAAATCCACAAGCCAATATACAGATAAACAGTTAATTCTTCTTGGTTTGCACAAACATGGTTGTCTGGGAAATTAAGATACAATCTGGTTTCTTCACATTCACCTTCTCCAATCTGTTGGCCACAGAAATACTGTATTTCTGCCTAGTAGATACAGACGGTTTCTGAAAGCTGATGGCCATCGCAGTCCCCCAGTACCATTTGCCCAGTCACCATTACTTCTCTAAGAAAGCTGTGCCTGCGCTACACCAGCATGTTACAGACATCACCAGATCCTTGAAAAAATCTATATCTGCCAGGATGCATTTCACCACTGACACCTGGATGAGCAAACATGGCAAGGTGTTATATCTCGCTGACTGGGCACTGGTGGCTGTGGGGGCAGGCAGGCAAGGGGTTGCTCCACAAGTCTTGGAATCCCCAATGCTTGTGGGACAAACCTTTGTATCTAACACTTCCTCCACTGCTTCTGCCTCCTCCACCTAACCTAGGGCCTTCACCTGCAACCTCTCCCTTAATGAGACACGTGTTCCAACAGTGCAGAGAGAATCTCCCCATGTCCATACTGAGCAGCCAGAGCTTACCGCAATCAGGCAGTGTTTAAATTACTATGCCTTGGAGAATGCAGTTATACAGCTCAAGAGTTGTGGACAGCTATCCAGTCCGAATTGTGCACTTGCTATCTCCACTGAACCTGGAGCCAGGAAAGGCCGTGTGCGATAACGATGCAAATCTGATGGTGGCTCTACATCGGGGCACCTCAGGAACGTGCTTTGCATGGCTCACGTCCTCAAACTGGTGGTACAGCAATTTCTCCGCCACTATCCTGGCCTGGATATGCTGCAGCAGAAAGCATGGTCGCTGTGGGCTCACTTCTGTCATTTGGACCCGTAGGCCATCGACTTGCATCGCTAGACGTATTTCGGACTACCGGTTAACTGTTTGATATGCGATGTGCCGACACAGTGGAATTCCACTCTGCACATGTTGCAGCGACTGTGGCAGCAATGAGTCCTGGTGCAGTATGTCCTTTTGCATAGCCTGGGCCAACGCAGTACGGACGAGGTGAAAATCATTCTTGCGGAGTTTGCACAGATGAAGGACATATGTAGCCTTTTGCAGTTTCGAAATAGCTACTAAAATGGTTAACACTGACAATGCCGTCATCTGCATCACTATTCCAATCATCTACATGCAGGAGCACACCTTGAAGTCTGCGGGAGAAAGTGGTGGTCCTAGAGGAAGAGTTGGGAGCAGAGGAGGATGCGGAAGAGGTAACAATATCTCTAAGTTACGGACTGTTGTCACACAGGTGGGTGCCAAAGGAGGGTGAATTACAGTGATTGAGGGAGGGACATGGAACCAAACTGTTACTGAAGGTGCAGGAGCTGAGGAACAAATGGATGAGGAGGAAGAGGTGATGGGTGCGCAAGTCATGAGATGAAGAGGATAATGATCCCCTCTCTATTGTCTGTGGTTGACGGGAGGGGATGGAGGAAACAAGCTTGTGTGTTACCCCGCCACCAATAAACAATGGACTTGGACCTCATGGACGCACCAACACATGTGCGTCTTCTTGCTGTACTATCTGCAACATGATGCCCGTATTGTTAGGATTAGAAATAGTGCTGACTACTGGGTTGCCACTGTTAGATCCACAGTACAAAAGTAAATTTTGCCAGATGCTCCCCCCGGAAAGGGACATGCGCATGCTGGAGTATCGAATAAATCTCGTAGACAATCTTAAGAGTGGTTTCCAGAAGACAGCAGTGAGGCACATGGCACAGTGTGCATTGCAGTTATGGACTTTCAACCCCTACATCAAGTCATCAATGCAAAAACATTAGCAAAGTGGCAGAAGCAAATACTGTGAGTCGTTTCACACATTTTTAGACAAGCCTGTGCACCAACACAACAGAGTACAAGTCTGACATGTTGTGAGCAATTGGAGAGGATGGTGCAGGGGTATCTCGAGGACAGTATCAATGACATCAGGGTGAATTTGGACCCTTTTGGTCTTCAAAAGTGGAAGAGTGGCTTGAGCTCACCTGTCATGCCTTGGAGGTTTTGTCAGCCCAGCAGCCAGCGTTCTCTCAGAACATGCCATCAGCGCTGCTGGTGGTGCCCTGACGGATAAGCGCATCCGGCTGTCCCCTGAAAGTGTAGCCCACCTGTGATGCCACAGCATTTTATCTTAACCAGACGTCTATTTACAGTAAGCCAGGAGGAATAGACTGTTATCTATATGTTGACTTTTGAATTTATGTGTTTGTTCTTCAGTTGGTTAAGAACCATACACTGTTGTCATGTGAGTCTTAAATGCTGATTTTTGAATGGCTAATATTTGCTTTTTATATCAGCTCCTGCAACTTATTGTCTGCTGTCTTTGCAAGACAGTGATGCAGGGTCATTGAATAATGACTGTTTGCTTAATATGTTGAATGACCATTGTGTGGATCCTGTGGCTTGTTGACTTGCAAAACAGAGGTGTAAAAACTATGAAAACTGATTAAACAGTCAAACAATGCAAGGTAGTCTCATCACATCTTCTCCTCCTTGACATGTGAATAATGGCTTGAAGTTTTGAAATATAAAAAGAGGATATGCACGTTTGTAACAATACACATCCAGAAAGCCAAGAGATCCAAAGAACCAGACACGCTTTACAAAATTGCAGCCAGGAACACTCTACAGGATAGCTGCCAGATCATGGCTCCATAACGAGGGACACAGATTTGACATTCTACAAGGTGCCAGCTTAGGGGGCCATAGCCCCAGCTTAAAAAAAGCAGATCTGCTACATTGACCATCACTGCACCATGGATACACTTGGGGTAGTCAGGATTTGGACCAACCGGTCACCTGGCTCCATGGAGATGTTCAGAGAAGCAAGGATGTGACCCTCAGGTCACGTGGCACCATGGAGATGTTCGGAGAAGCCAATTGTGACCCTCAGGTCACCTGGCCTTGTACCTCAATGGACTGTCAGCTTTCTAAACTTGTCATTACCTCCTCTCTGTGCGTGCCACAGGTGGGGTAGTCAGCCTGGAAGTTCTGAAGACACAGCTGCTCTTATCCCAGTGAGTCAGTGGAAGAGTGAGACTCGATCATTTTGCACCATCTTGGGTATTTTGTTGGGACAGTTCTATATGCTAATGTGTGTTTGTGGTACAATAAAGTATTGCGACACTGTTTTACCCCCCACCATGTGTAGTCTGCGTAGTTTTATGCTCACAGTAAATGAAGAGCGGGCGTTCGGTGGGATAATCCTTGGTCCATGCGGTTTCGGCTAAAGGACTAGAGCACCCACTGACCTCCGTGTATCCACACTGCCTAGCTTTCATCAAGATGAACAAGTCATTGCTCTTTAATGATTTTTGCACCTCAGTAACAGACTGGGCACACTAAGCGATGGTGTCATTTTTAATATTATGCATTGATCTTGCGTTATTGCAGTCTGTGGCTTCTGCTGCTATTACAAACAATTTTTGGAAATGTTGGGTCTCCAGCTAGTGGGTTGCCTGTAGTGGAAGGTGTGTCAGAGGATCAGTTTACTATTTCTATTCTGGAGAAATTCATGCCATGTTAGCGGTGTGTGACAATAATTTTTTGAAATGTGGAGACTCCCAAGTTGAGTCTCCATCTGGTGGGTTGCCTGTAGTGGAAGGGGTGTCATAGCCCCATTATACTACTTCTACTGTGGGTAAACTGATGCAACTTTAGTGGTGTCTGCCCCTAATTTTTGGAAATGTTTGGACTACAAGTTGGGTCTCCTTCATGTGTGTTGCCTGTAGCAGTAGGGATCCCAGACCGGCAGGCCTTTCAGTTACTTTCAGTCAACCACCTGTGTTACTATCCTTACATTTTTCCAACATTAGTGGTCTACCTAACCGATCTTTGTGCCACCTGAGAGTGGCTGGGCAAAAAAACAGTTTGAGCTGTTGCATGAGGTATCAGGGCTCCAGTACAACAGGACTATACCGATTCCTCACTTACCTCATCTTAATCTAAACTTGAATTCACAGTTGTAAATGCTGGCCCAGACCCTGACACCTCATGCATGGTCCATGGTTGACTGCTGCTGTGCCATTATCACATTTGTACTGTTGGTCAATTGATGCCACTTTTCCTGGTGTCTGCCCCTAATTTTTGTAAATGTTTGGACGCCTAGTTGGGTCACCTTCATGTGTGTTGCCTAAATTTGGCAGAGCTCTCATGGCACCAGGCTTACGCCTGTCACTCATCCATCTGTTACTGATCAACGTTTCAGCTAGAAATGCTGGCCCATGCAGCTCAATTATACTATTTGTACTCTGGGTCAATTGATGCCAGTTTTCCTGGTGTCTGACCCTAATTTGAGCTGTTTTGATGATACCACTCTGCAGAGCTCTGATCTCACATCATCTAGTCTGTCTGGAATCACATGAAGAGACAGAAGGATCTGTACAAGCCTCATACACAAAAGATCTAGGGTCAGTTCTCCAACATATTTGGCACAACTCCCTGCTGAGATCCTTCTTACCCTGTGCACAAGTTACTGATAGGCCTTCCTTTTCACTTTTATTAATTCTCTTTTCAATTTCTTACTAGTTTTTTTTTATTAATTTTTATTTTTTTTAAAGCATTCTTACTTTGTAGCATTTTTTCCCACACTTGCCTAATACGTTTGCACAATACTGTATATATTTTGGTTGAGGATGGGTTGCCGCAGTGTTGGCCACTCGCCCCCTGTCTGCATTTCCGTACTGTTGGCCTCTCGCCCGTCTGGGTTTCCATACTGTTGACCTCTCGCCCGTCTGGGTTCCCGTACTGTTGGCCTCTCGCCCGTCTGGGTTCCAGTACTGTTGGCCTCTCGCCCGTCTGGGTTCCCGCACTGTTGGCCTCTCGCCCGTCTGGGTTCCTGTACTGTTGGCCTCTCGCCTGTTTGGGTTCCCGTACTGTTGGTCTCTCAACCATCTGGGTTGGGTTGGCACAGCGATGAGCTCTTGCTTGTCTATGGATAGTGAATTCAATGCTTCTCTTGTTGCAGGAATGACATGCCAGGCACGAAGTTCTTACCTGGTAGATGAAGTGCTATGGGGTCACCGCTTTATGTCTGTGCTCAGTCTGGAGGATGGATTTTATGAGGTGGACTACAACACATTTCACCAGACTTTTGAAGTATCTACTCCTTCCTGCAGCGCACGAGAGCTAGCTGAGAACGCTGCTAGAATGGACGCCCATCTCTACTGGTCCATTCCCAGCCAACTGGATGAGAAGGTGGAAGAGGGCACAGAAAAAGATGGCATGGACAAGCAGAGAAATGGCAGCGTGAGCAGTCCTGAAAGTGAGCAAGTCCTGCTGGAGTGAACGTGCAGTCCTCCCTACATACGCTGACCTGCTCTGTTTCACAAATTGCTAAAGCTCTAAGAACCAAGCAGTTTTCAGATAACTCTCTCCGGCATCTCCATTCTCACAAAATATCTTCATCATCCTCAAACTATTGAGCTTTTCTCCTGGCAAATCCATTCATCTGTCCATCTGCTTGCCTACTGATCCTTTTGCCTGGTGATGCTGTCAGCCTACTATGCCTCTCGCCAGGTGACGCAGTCAGTGTACTTACTGAGCAAGTTGTCCAGCAATTATGTCTTCAGGCACGTGGCGCTTCTCGCCCGGCTATGTCATCCTCATGCACGCTGCGGCTCTCACCCACAGCTATGTCGTCCTCATGCACGCGGTGCTTTATGCCCAGCTATGCCATCCTCATGCACGCTGCGGCTCTTGACCCCCGCTATGTCGTCCTCATGAATGCTGCGCTTCTCACCCGGCTGTCGTCTTCTTGCACGCTGCGCCTCTCACCTTCGGCTATGTTGTCCTCATGGACGCTGCGCCTCTCGCCCAATGACATCGTTCTCATACACGCTGTGCCTCCTGCCCAATGACGTCGTCTTCATGCACGATGACCCTCTCGCGTCTGGCTGTCGTCTTCATGCACGCTGCGACTCTCGCCTCCCGGCTATGTCGTCCTCATACACGCTGCGCCTCTCGCCCCCAATTATGTCGTCCTCATGCACGCTGCTCCTCTCGCCCCCGGCTACGTCGTCCTTATGCACGCTGCTCCTCTCGCCCCCGGCTATGTCGTCCTCACGCACGCTGCTCCTCTCGCCCCCAGCTATGTCGTCCTCACGCACGTTGCTCCTCTCGCCCCCGGCTATGTCGTCCTCACGCATGCTGCTTCTCTCGCCCCCAGCTATGTCGTCCTCACGCACGCTGCGCCTCTTGCCCCCGGTTATGTTGTCCTCACGCACGCTGCTCCTCTCACCCCCGGCTACGTTGTCTTCATGCATGCTGCTCCTCTCGTCCCCAGCTATGTCGTCCTCATGCACAGTGCGCCTCTCGCTCAATGATGTCGTCTTCATGCAAGATGAGCCTCTCGCATCCGGCTGTCGTCTTCATGCACGAAGCGCCTCTCGCCCCCGGCTATGTCGTCCTCATGCACGCTGCGCCTCTCGCCCCCGGCTATGTCGTCCTCATGTACGCTGCGCCTCTCGCCCCCAACTATGTTGTCCTCATGCACGCTGCTCCTCTCACCCCCGGCTACGTCTTCCTCATGCATGCTGCTCTTCTCGCCTCCGGCTATGTCGTCCTCACGCACGCTGCTCCTCTCGCCCCCAGCTATGTCGTCCTCATGCACGCTGTGCCTCTCGCTCCCCGGCTATGTCGTCCTCATGCACGATGAGCCTTTCGCCCCCGGCTATGCAGTCTTCACGCACGCTGCTCCTCTCGCCCCCGGCTATGTCGTCCTCACGCACGCTGCGCCTCTCGACCCGGCTATGTCGTCCTCACACACACTGCTCCTCTCACCCTCGGCTACGTCGTCTTCACGCACGCTGCTCCTCTCGCCCCCGGCTATGTCGTCCTCACGCACGCTGCGCCTCTCGCCCCCGGCTGTCGTCTTCACACACGCTGCTCCTCTCGCCCCCGGCTATGCCATCCTCATGCACGCTGCTCCTCTCGTCCCTGGCTATGTCATCCTCGTGCACAGTTCGCCTCTCGCCCGATGTCATCCTCATGCACGATGAGCCTCGCGCGTCCGGCTGTCGTCTTCATGCACGCTGCGCCTCTCGCAAAATGACATCATCCTCATCCATAGTGGGTCTCTTGCCTAGCGATGTTGTCCACATACATGCTGCGCCTCTCACCCAAAGACTTCTTCCTCAAGAACGGTGCATCTCTTGCCCAGCGATGTCGTTCTCATGCAGGCTGCGTCTTTCACCATGCAACAATGTCGTTGATGCTGTGCCTCTCGAGAAACATCACAGTCCTCTATCATCACAACCTCTCCATTTCTCTCCCCCTGTATGTGGGCTGATTCTTACTGATGCCACAATCTCATACTATGCCCTGTAGAGAGGCCATGTTTCCAATGAGCCTCCCTTCTGTCTTGCTCCACGCACATACAGCATTACATAATCTCCATCCATACGTGTGCAGCACAATAACCCCATCTACACCAGTCACTCCCAGAGTAATCAACATGTGAACCAATGACAACCACTCCAGAGCAGCAGTTCTAGATTTGGTCCTGGCCTGTAGAATATCAAAGTTCTGTGCCTGCTGCTGTACAATAAAGAGGCTGACGCCCACCTGTGTGCTCATTATTTACCCCCTCTCACTGGGTGACACCAGCTTCACCAGTATCCAGTGGTATATGTAAATGAGGAGATGTCAACACCAGAGGAATCTAAGCATCTGCAGCTCTCAGCCCTAAACGAAAAGAAGAACCAAGAAGCTCACACGGGGCACAAGTATTCATCTGGTCCAGAGATGCCCGAACGTTCCACCATTCACCCAAAAGGGACAAATACGTAAAAACCCCAGGTTACCCTTATATGCCCTTTTAAGATTTTGGACACGTAGTGAAATTCTGCTCCAGTAATCCATCTTTCCTGCTGAGGTAATCTCTGCAGTGATTCTGCAAGTCTGGAAAAGCAGTGTGAATCTCAACATATGAGTGGCATAGCCACAAACATCTCATCTGGGGTCCCACCGGTAATAAACCTTGGCAGACCAAACCCATGAGATAGCACAGGTCCAGTATATTACACCAGTATAGACCAGTATCACCATCATAGTGCTGTCAGACATGGAGACCCGAGAAGAGGGTTGCTCTAGAAGACAGGAATGCGGCTCACACTTGTAATAACTACAGTCTACCTTGAACTGTAAGAGAATGTATGTGGTATGGAGGGTGAGAGGCACCCTACATATGACAATACCAGAATATTATACCATTAACATCACATAATAACTACTATGAGGGAGTTACTGGTAGAGAGGTCACATTCTTCAGGATACAGGGGGACACTGGGTGGTGGTGATCATTATGTGGAGGTGGAGAAAAGATACAGGGGAGAGGCGCCACGGAGGACAGAGAGAGTACGCGGGGAGGGGGGGTCACTACAGGGCTGAGAGAGTACGTGGGGCGGGGGTCACTACAGGGCAGACAGAGAGAGTACACGGGGCGGGTCACTAGAGGGCAGACAGAGAGAGTGCGGAACGGGTCACTAGCGGGAAGACAGAAAGTACACAGGACGAGTCACTAGAGGACAGACAGAGGACGCGGGTCGCTGAAGGGCAGAGAGAGAGGACGCGGGTCGCTGAAGGGCAGAGAGAGAGGACCTGGGTCGCAGAAGGGCAGAGAGAGGACGCGGGTCGCTGAAGGGCAGAGAGAGGACGCGGGTCGCTGAAGGGCAGAGAGGGAGGACAAAGGCAGGGGTTGTTGGAGGGAGGAGAGAGAGGACGCGGGGTGAGGGTGACACGTTGGAGGGGGTGACTGGAGGGCAGAGAAGACATGTTGGAGGGGTGACTGGAGGGAAGATAAAGACACGGTGGTGGGGGTGACTGGAGGGCAGAGAGGGGGCGAGGGCAGGGCGGGATCACCAGAGGACGGAGAGAAAGGACCCGGGTGGCATCACTGGAGGGAACAGGGCAGGGTAACTTAGCAGAGGGATAAAAGCCATTGTATAAATGAAAAGCATATACAGATTGGAGCAGATATGGAGGTGGAGATTGAAGAGCGGATAAGACCTACACAGTACAGAGTCAGATACCACAGGATGGAAGAACGGTGGATAGCACAGCCAAAGAAGAGAGGGCAAAGCAGCAGCCAGAGCAAGGCATCAGGAGTCTGGCACTCCTCTCACGACATTTTCATTCCTCAAACCCCATCGCTTATCTTGACTCCTCCCACTGTTACAGGAGGCTGTGATGTGATTGGATGATTCACATTTTATTAGCTATTTGTCACATTAAGAGGCCCGGAGCCCAGGATTAAGTTCACAGTAGACACCAGAGTAGTGCCCCTCATCACTCCCTAACCGCCACTAAGCACATGCAGCGGGAGCAGAGAGGATTATGGACAGACACAGCCCACATTTGGCTGAGGTCAGGTAGGGCTTCCTGAGGACCCCAACATCAGTGCAGGGCAGCTGTGGGCTGTCATGTGGCCGTTGCCAGTCACCACTTGTCCTGCAGAGTCACATTTATCTAAGTGCTAATGAAAAATCAGCAATCACAAGGCTAAAACATGGTGCCCGCTCATCCGCATCACCCTGCTTATTGTGCCTCATGTAAAAACACAGGTGACAAGACTCCACCCACTCGTCATGTGCACCAATTCTGCCCTCACCGCTTCCGGCTACGCAGATGGCGAATGTAGCAGCAGGTGACTGTTGACAAGATGGTGACACCCACGACCAGAGCGCTGGCAAAACCGCCAATCATCGGGATCAGGAGGAGGTCGCGAGCTGAAAGAAAACAGAAGATGTCATCAAAGTGGGTGGAGCCTAAAGGTCACTGCTCCAGCAAGAGGCAGAGAAAGCACAAACAGAACAAAGATCCTGCCGTTCCCACATCACCTCCCACACCCCGCCATTCCTCACCTCCACACCCCGCCATTCCCCACCATCACCTCCTAAACCCTGGCATATACATACCTCGAGCATATGGGTAGAGTCTGATGGAGTTAGACTTAGTGGACGCCGCATTGTGCCAGCTGTGGTCAGGGTACTGAATCCAGGCTGTGACAGCGCAGTGATAGGATCCCTCGTCCTCAGCCTGGATGTTGTACAGACGCAGACGATAACGCTCTGCTTCCACCTTATCCGTGCTCAGCTCTCCACCAGAGACGCGCGACCCTGCTTCCGACACGCCCTGCCGGCTCATCGACGCCAGCAGTCGACCAGATCGTTCATGTGGTTCCTGTCCTGCAAGCTCCACCCACCAACTGACAGCAGAACGAAGAGATGGTGGAGGGGAATCCACCGTGATATTACAAAGCAGAACGGCCGTGTCACCACGATATATGGGGGCAGAGTCCAGAAGAACGAAGGCGCTCACGGCAATATCTACAGAAAGAGAAGCAAAGAAAAAGGAGCGTCAGGTGGCGGCTTCTCTGCCCAAAGAGTGTCAGGCGGCGGCTTCTCTGCCCAAAGAGGAGCATCAGGCGGCGGCTTCTCTGCCCAAAGAGGAGCGTCAGGCGGCGGCTTCTCTGCCCAAAGAGGAGTGTCAGGCCACATCTTCTCTGCCTAAAGAGGAGGGTCAGGCCGCGGCTTCTCTGCCCAAAGAGGAGGGTCAGGCCGTGGCTTCTCTGCCCAAAGAGGAGGGTCAGGCCGTGGCTTCTCTGCCCAAAGAGGAGGGTCAGGCCACGGCTTCTCTGCTTAAAGAGGAGAGTCAGGCCGCGGCTTCTCTAACTTAAGAGGTTGGAATGAAAGATGATCATGCTACAGAGCCTTTACTGTAAGAAAGGGGTGATATCACTACAGTAGAGTTTTCACTTTATGAGGGGGGTTGTCACACTATGAAGATCTCATATGGTGGGTGTGTTGTTGGGTACATCACACTGCTTTACCTTGTGGTTTCATTAGCACTCTCAGGCTTGGTGACGTCTTCTTGGACACCTCCTCTTGTCTCGCCCCTGCGTAGGACACAATGGCAGTGACCCGGCAGCTGTAGGATCCGATATCGCTGGGCTGTGCGGAGTAAATCCTTAGGCGGTAGGATCCGGGAAAGGGGGAGATCTTCTCTAGAGAGATGTGTCTCACTCCCACGTCTTCCCCAGTGTACTGCTCTCCCAGCTGAACCGCTCCGTCTGACGTCATGGATGAAACCCGCTGTCCAGGGGAACCTGGCGCTGTCATTAGCCACCACTCCACAGAGAAGAGCACATCTGGGGTAGGAGGCAGCAGCATAGACACACTGCAGAACATTTCTGCCATGTCCCCAGACTGCAGGCGGAGCTCCAGAGGAGAAGACGAGACCGTCAGCAAAGAGTCTAAAGAAAGGGAGAGACATAGGAGACAGTGATGAGACCGCTAGACAGTGATGCGATTTCCTGTAGTGGCGAAAACTGGCAAGTGTTGAGATTCCGCTTCTTTGAGTTGCACGGTTGACATGACTTTGGGAGCTAATCATTACCCAAGCTGACAGGCTGGGGTTTCGGATGGAGAGTGGCAGTTGCATAGGAGAGTGCCACTGCTGATTCTCATGCCTCTCCTACCTATGGTCTGCACGGACACCTGGGCCAGCACCGCTCTCTTCTCGGTGATCTTCTGCCATCTGCCATCAGGGTCTTGGATCCACTGTGCTGCGGTACAGTGGTAGGTGGTGGCGTCCTGTGGTCGCAGGCGGGCAATTACCATCTTGAAAGTGGAGTTATCAAACTTCTCTACCCGGATCTCCTCATTCATGTAGCGCTCTATGTACAAGGCCGGCTCCACGCTTAAGTCCCACCGCACAGAGATAATGTCCTGCAGGGTCTCCCGTCCCACTGGAGTTCCAGGTGAACTCACCCCAAATGTCACTGAGAGGTGGGTGTGGAGAGGAGAGGCGGACAGCGCGGAGCATGAGAGGTGCAGCTCACGGCCCTCCACCAGGTGGAGCTGCAGAGGCGGAGGGGAAGACAGGCGTCCTCTACTGGAGCCCACCGAGGAAACATGCAGGGTGTCCGGGATAACTGCAAGAAGAAGAGACAAAAGATGAGGCCTCTGCTGGAGAATACAGCCTGCTACGTCCAAGGACCCATCCAGCACTACACCTCGCACTACTGCCTAAGACCCTTCTTATACTCCATCGCTACTGCCTGGGACCGTTCCTACCCCCTCCCTTGTTACTGCTGAGACCCCTTATATGCTCCTTACCCCTACTGGTTGGCACCCCTCTTACGCTCCTTCACCCTTCCTCGCTATTGCCTGAACCCCCTCCCTCATTCTATCCTGAGACCCCGCCTACGCTCCTTCCTGAGTCCTCTCCTATGCTCCTCACCCCCTCCGCCTCGCTACTGTGACATCCCTCCTACACTCCATCACTCTCCCTAGCTCCTGCACGGGACCCCACCTACGCTATCCTCGCTCTTGCCCGGGACACCCCACCCTATGCTCCCTCACTCTTGCCTGGGACACCCCCCTATACTCCCTCGCTCTTGCCCGGGACACCCCACTCCCTACGTTCCCTCGCTTTTGCCGGGGACACACACCCCTATGCTGCTCCCTCACTCTTGCCCGGGACACACACCCCCTACGCTCCCTCGCTCCTGCCCGGGACACACACCCCCCCTATGCTCCCTCGCTCCTGCCCAGGACACACACACCCCCCCTACGCTCCCTCGCTCTTGCCAGGGACACACACCCCCCTACGCTCCCACGCTCTTGCCCGGGAGAAACACACACCACACACACCACCTTAGGCTCCTGCCTGGGACCCCCCTACAATCCCTCGCTTCTGCCCGGAACCCCCCCTTACGCTTCCTCGCTACTTCCCAGGAACCCCCTATGCACCGTCACTACTTTCTGAGATCCCTCCTACCCTCCTTCCCCCTCCTTGGCTACTTCCCGAGACCCTTACCACACTCTTTCCACGTCCCTCGCTACTGTCTGAGACCCCTCCTATACTCCCTCCCTCGCAATGGCCTGGAACACCCCCCATATACTCCTTATCCCTAATTTTTCCCTGTCGCTACTGCCTAGAACACCCCCAATATACCCACACCTTGCAATTGCCATGTACACTCCCCTTTTACTGGCCAGAATTCCACTACAGCACAGGTCCTATTCACACACCTCCCCCACATTATGGAAATTATGTGCCCCTTGTAGTCTGTGTTAGTCAACAACCCACACTGTCATGTGACTACTTAGTGGTAGCACCTTTAATGGTGATCTTGTCGCTGTAGCTCCCAAGGTAGCGGGCGTCTGTGGTGGGGGTGTAGCACTCGTAGACGCCGGCATCCTCACTGCGCAGTCGCTGGATGCGGAGCTCCACGCTGTCTCCACTCACACGATGGATGGAAATATCCCCACTGCTCACCCGAGGAGAGAACACAGCGTACGAGAAGTCAGGGTCCTTGGTGCTGGCAATAGCAATGGAGTTATCAGGAGCTCCGGGACGGTAAACAAACCACTCAAAGTTCTGGACAGTCGGACCCTCGTACCCACTGACATTACAGGGGATGGAAATCGATGTCCCCTCAACACGGTACAGGGGGCCACTTGGAAGCTTCACCTCCCGGGCAACACCCATGCCTAGAACACATGATGAAAGGAGTCCATCATCATGATGACAGAATCACTGAACGATCACAAAGTTTGAATAAGCAGGGGGAGTATATAGCAGCCAAAAGGAGGAGAAACAACAGGAGATGATGAGGAGGAGGAAGAACACGAGAGGAGGAGCAGGAACAACACAAGATGATGAGGTGGTAGAGGAACATCACGAGATGACGAGGAACAACATGAGATACCGAAGACGAGGAACATAAGATAACAAGGAGTAACAAGACATAAAAAAGAGAAGGAGGCTGATCAACATATGATAATGAGATGGAACATGAGATAACAAGGACGGGGGTACAACATGATATAATAAGGAGGAGAACCATATGAGATCATGAGATGGAGCATGAGATAACAAGGAGGAAAAAAAAACAACATGAGATAATGAGGAGAGGGGAAACTATACACACCTAGAACTGGGGGTACAACACGCACGACACTGAGGAGTGAGGGTACAATACACGCGCGTGCATACACACACACTGAGCAGTGGTGGTACAACACACACACTGCGGAGTGGGGATACAGCACACACACTGCGGAGTGGGGATACAACACGCACACGCGCCCACACACTGAGAAGTGGGGTACAACACGTGTGGGCACACACTGAAGAGTGGGATTACAACACACACACTGAGGAGTGGAGCTACAACACACACACTGACGAGTGGGGTACAACACACACACACACACTGAGGAGTGAGTGTACAAAACACGCAAACACACACACTAAGGAGTGGGGGTACAACACACACACACACACACACACTGAAGAGTTTGATTACAACACACACACACACTGAGGAGTAGAGGTACAACACACACTGAAGGATGGGGTACAACACACACACTGAGGAGTGGGGGTACAATACGCGTGTGCGCGCATACACACGCGGAAGAGTGATGGTACAACACACACTGAAGTCAGTGGCACAACACACACACACTGAGGAGTGGGGTACAACACACACACTGAGGAGTGGGGGTACAACAGACACTGAAGAGTGAGGGTACAACACACTGAGGAGTGGGGAACAGCGAGCACACACGCACTGAGGAGTGGGGGAACAGCGCGCATACTGACAAGTGGGGGTACAACACACTGAGGAATGGGGTACAACACATACACTGCGGAGTGCAGATACAGCGCACACACTGAGGAGTGGGGATACAGCAGACACTGATAAGGGGGGTACAACATGCACGCGCACACTGAGGAGTAAGGGTACAAAACGCGCACACACACACTGAGGAGTGGTGGTACAACACTCACACACACTGACGAGTGGGGGTACAACACACTGAAGAATATGGGTACAGCGCATGCACACACTGAGACAGTGCGCACACACACTGAGAAGTGAGGGTACAACACACTGAGGAGTAGGGGTACAACACAACACGTACACTGAGGGATGGAAGTACAGTGCGCACACACTGAGGAGTGGGGGTACAACATGCACACACACTGAAGAGTGGGGTTACAACACACACACTGAGGAGTGGGGGTACAACACGTGTGGGCACACACTGAAGAGTGGGATTACAACACACACACTGAGGAGTGGAGCTACAACACACACACTGACGAGTGGGGTACAACACACACACACACACTGAGGAGTGAGTGTACAAAACACGCAAACACACACACTAAGGAGTGGGGGTACAACACACACACACTGAAGAGTTTGATTACAACACACACACACACTGAGGAGTAGAGGTACAACACACACTGAAGGATGGGGTACAACACACACACTGAGGAGTGGGGGTACAATACGCGTGTGCGCGCATACACACGCGGAAGAGTGATGGTACAACACACACTGAAGTCAGTGGCACAACACACACACACTGAGGAGTGGGGGTACAACACACACACTGAGGAGTGGGGGTACAACAGACACTGAAGAGTGAGGGTACAACACACTGAGGAGTGGGGGAACAGCGAGCACACACGCACTGAGGAGTGGGGGAACACGCGCGCATACTGACAAGTGGGGTACAACACACTGAGGAATGGGGTACAACACATACACTGCGGAGTGCAGATACAGCGCACACACTGAGGAGTGGGGATACAGCAGACACTGATAAGGGGGTACAACATGCACGCGCACACTGAGGAGTAAGGGTACAAAACGCGCACACACACACTGAGGAGTGGTGGTACAACACTCACACACACTGACGAGTGGGGGTACAACACACTGAAGAATATGGGTACAGCGCATGCACACACTGAGACAGTGCGCACACACACTGAGAAGTGAGGGTACAACACACTGAGGAGTAGGGGTACAACACAACACGTACACTGAGGGATGGAAGTACAGTGCGCACACACTGAGGAGTGAGGGTACAACATGCACACACACTGAAGAGTGGGGTTACAACACACACACTGAGGAGTGATGGTACAACACACACACTCACAAGTGGGGTACAACACACACTGAAGAACGGGAGTACAGCGCATGCACACACTGAGACAGTTCGCACACACACTGAGAAATGAGGGTACAACACACTGAGGAGTGGGGGTACAACACAACACGTACACTGAGGAGTGTGAGTACAGCACGCACACACACAGGAGTGGGGTACAGCTAGCACATACGCACTGAAGAGTGGTGGTACAACACACAAACTGAGGAGTGGTACAACACACTGATAAGTAGTGGTACAACACACACACACTGAGGAGTGAGAGTACAACACACACAGAAGAGTGGGGGAACAACACTGTCACGATAATATGAATATGATGTATGGTTTTCTTTATCATCACAAATTTCTAGAACAATCCATGGCTTCACTGACACTCTTTGCAGACACACACTGTGGGCTTTTTGACCCCCCCCCCTCCCAGCTCCTTCTCACTACACACTCTCCGTAAGGTGAGACTCCAGTGTGTGAATTCACCCTCCCTCTACCAGCTAAAACTGGTAGGACAGCTTTCAAACCGCATGGTGACCTCTTTGTTCACTTAAAAACTTAATAGTATGTCATAACTTGACCCCAATTAGTGATAAAGATATGGTGGTTACATATTTGCATGCCCATCGGTAGACCTACACCCTTGTGAATTTTCTAGGTTCCAGTATCAGCCGAATCCAAGTTATGGATTCGGCCTGAACCGGGTTATGCAACGGCTTTGTGTTTAAACTTAAATGAATCCCCATGTCATGCTGAGAAAAATGATAATTTGGTCATCGCTCTACAAAGTTCTCGGCCGGAGATATGAACTTAATAACGGGTTAGTAAGTTTTCAGTCCTTGAAAAAGGGGAAGTACATCCCATAGCTCCGCCCCCTCTGTGATGTCATGAACAGAAGGGATAAGATATTGAAGCTCACTTAGGATGAGGTCTTTTGCCCGGGGGATAAAGCTATGTGAGGCTGTGCAACTGGACCCTGGTGAATTGGGGTGCTCCCTCCCCTCCTTCACATGGCTATTATTGTCTGAGAGAACTGTGTTTATTTTCACCGTTAATCCCTTTTTATTTGTAATTGCTTGTACATATTGTAATTGTCTCCCTTTATAATATCTTGTATACTTTTGTAAACACTGCCTACTTTTTGGAGTAAAATATAAAATTACTAGCTTCGTTTCTCCTTGCTCTCTAAAATACTTTAAAGTCTCCTGGAGCTAAATTAACGCTATTGTTTGGGTCACCCCTGACCCGATATTAATTAAGCACAATAAAAGGGGACTGGTGGCAGCGAACGGTATAGGCGGCCCGGCTGGCGACTCTTTATCCTAGGTGCAGTTCCCTGACTGACCAGAGGGTAAGGGGGGGGCGCCAGAAAGCTGAAAGTTCCAAAACCGGAACTGGAAAGTGGAATCATAAATTCCCCTGAAAAAGGAACTGGGGGCATCCAAACACCCCCAGTTCGTCACATATTGGCGGCAGCGATGGGATCATATACCGATCATATACCTTATCCCCCGTACCGTTCCGCACGCACACAATGAGGAGTGGGGTTACAACACACACATACTGAGGAATGGGGGTACAAAACAGACACTGAGGAATGGGGGTACAATACACACACACAGGAGTGGGTGTACAACACACACACACAGAGGAGTGGGAGTACAACACACACTGAAGAATGGGGTACAGCGCATGCACACACTGAGACAGTGCACACTGAGAAGTGAGGGTACAACACACACACTGAGGAGTGGGGAACGGCGAGCACACACGCACTGAGGAGTGGGGGGACAGTGCGCATACTGACAAGTGGGAGTACATCACACACACACAATGAGGAGTGGGGTACAGCTAGCACACACGCACTGAAGAGTGGTGGTACAACACACACTGATGAGCAGTGGTACACCATACACACACTGAGGAGTGGGGGTACAACACAGACAGAGGAGTGGGAGAACAACACAAACAAAATGAGAGGGGTTACGACACACGCACACTGAGGATTGGGGGTACAATGCGCACACACACTGAGGATTGGGGGTATAATGCGCACACACACTGAGGATTGGGGATACAATGCGCACACACACTGAAGAGTGGGTGTACAACACACACACACTGAGGATTGGGGGTACAATGCGCACACACACTGAGGAGTGGGGGTACAACACACATACACACTGAGGATTGGGGGTACAATGCGCACACACACTGAGGATTGGGGGTACAATGTGCACACACACTGAGGATTGGGGGTACAATGCGCACACACACTGAGGAGTGGGGGTACAACACACATACACACTGAGGAGTGGGGGTACAACACACACTGAGGAGTTGGGGTACAACACACACACTGAGGAGTGGGGTACAACACGCATACACACTGAGGAGTGGGGGTACAACACGCATATACACTTAGGAGTGGGGGTACAACACACACACACACTGAGGAGTGGGGGTACAAAACAGACACACTGACAAGTGGGGTACAACACACACACACACTGAGTTGGGGATACAAAACACACACACTGAGGAGTGGGGTACAGCACACACACACACTGAGGAGTGGGGGAACAGCGCACATACATTGAGGAGTGGGGGTACAACACACTGAAGAGTGGGGTTACAACACACACTGAGGAGTGGTGGTACAACACACACACACTGACGAGTTGGGTACAACACACACTAAAGAATGGGGGTACAGCGCACTCACACACTGAGAAGTGACGGTACAACACACACTAACGAGTGGGGATACAAGACACTGACGAGTGGGGGTACAACACACACTGATGAGTGGGGGAACAGTGAGCATACAGACAAGTGGGGGTACAACACACTGAAGAATGGAGTACAACACACTGAAGAATGAGGGTACAGTGCATGCACACACTGAGGAGTGGGGGTACAAAACAGACACACTGAAGAGTAGGGTACAGGTAGCACACATGCATTGAAGTGTGGTGGTACAACACACACACAGTGGGGATACAGCAGACACTGAGGAGGGGGTACAACACACACACAGTGGGGATACAGCAGACACTGGAGGGGGTACAACACACACACAGTGGGGATACAGCAGACACTGAGGAGGGGGTACAACACACGCACAGTGGGGATACAGCAGACACTGAGGAGGGGGTACAACACACGCACAGTGGGGATACAGCAGACACTGAGGAGGGGGTACAACACACACACAGTGGGGATACAGCAGACACTGAGGAGGGGGTACAACACACGCACAGTGGGGATACAGCAGACACTGAGAGGGG